>JAJLTL010000031.1:0-99990 GCA_030568135.1 Vanderwaltozyma yarrowii
CTGCTGAAGAACAAGTTCCATTGATTTATGCCGGTGTTAACGGTTACTTAGATAATGTTGAATTATCTAGAGTTGGTGAATTCGAAGCTTCTTTCTTAGCTTATTTGAAATCAAACCATCTAGAAATCTTAAACACTATTAGAGATAAGGGTGAATTAACTAAAGATTTATTAGCTTCTTTGAAATCAGCCACCGAATCATTCGTTGCCACTTTCTAAGGAGGATCGTGATATAAAACTACAAGATCCATTCAATTAATTTTTTCAACTATTCTTAAATTTGTTTTCCTTTTTAATATACTATCCTGAAAATATTATTTTAAAAAAACTTTTGAACAAAAAATACATATCGCACAATAATAATACATGGAACGAATATTATTGCCATTATTTTTTATATATTCCAATATGTATATCTATATCTATATACGTATATATTCTAAATCGTTTCTCTTTTACCTGTATATGAAACGATAAAAATACCATGTCTAATTTTACAATTTAAAGTTAAATTTCATTAGATTTCGCTTGCAATTATTTATTTTCAATTTTAAGAAATTAAGAACTACGTTTATTTATCTGCGTGGAAAATAATTACTATATTTGAGGAGATATAAATGAAGCATAATTAGAGCTATATACATATATAGATATATATACCAAGAAGATAAAATATCTAACTTATATTATAATTATGAGTGCAGCTACTTCCACTTCCTCAGCTAATACAGCTACCGAAGAACCAACGAACTATAAAAGGTTATCTGATGATGATTTGTATAGGCATTCCTCTCAATACAGAATGTGGTCTTTTACACATGAACAGTTAGAACAGAAAAGGATAGATGCCAATTCTCATGCAGTGGTCATGGTAGAAGAAAAATTATTACAGTTTAGAGAAGATCATAAAACTGAATTCTCCGATGAAGAAGTTAAAACCTTACAAGAGAAAGCTGTCCCTGTAGATAAAGATGAGGAACTAAAGTTGGTTAATTTTTATGCGAAGAAGGTTCAAGGGATTGCACAACATATGAATTTACCTACAGAAGTTATTGCGACTGCATTGATCTTTTTCAGAAGATTTTATCTTGAAAATTCGGTAATGGATATTGATCCAAAAACAATAGTTCACACCACCATCTTTTTAGCCTGTAAATCAGAAAATTATTTTATTAGTGTGGATTCTTTTGCCAAGAAGACTAAATCAAATAGAGAAGCTATTTTGAAACATGAATTCAAATTATTAGAAAGTTTGAAGTTTTCGTTGTTAAATCATCATCCTTATAGACCATTGCATGGATTTTTCTTAGATATTCAATCCATATTATCTGGGAAAGTTGATGTTAAATATATGGGACAAATTTATGAAAAAACTAAAAAGAGAATCACAGAAGCTCTTTTAACAGATGCCATATTTTTTTTTACTCCACCACAAATTACATTGGCTGCTCTATTATTAGAAGATGAAGCATTAACACTTAAGTATCTGGAAACAAAATTCCAAACTAACACTAATGATACTGATAGAAAAGATGATACTGATAAAAAAGATGATAAAGATAAAAAAAGTAACAATGAGAAAAAAACTGAAGATGGAAAGAAGGATGAAAAGGAAACAGAGTCAGAAGAGAAAAAATCGAAAGAAGACAAAGCTATAAACCCTGATAAATTATTGTCTCTGGTGATGAATTGTAAAGATCAAATAATAAAACTTCCTCAAGTGTCTATGGATGATGCTAAATCAATTGCTGCTAAAATTTATTTTTGCAATAATCCCATGAATGCAATCCAGAGACCAAAAAGAAAGCCAGAAGATACTACAGCTGAATTGGCTGAAAAGAAACAAAAAGTATAACTGGTATATGTCATCATTCATCTGCATTATAAAATAAATATATAATTAACATTTATATAAAAACCTTTTCCCTAAATAGATCAATATATTAATAACATTTGGGATAAGATATTCATAAAAATTAAGCATTAACAAATACTGGTACCTTTGAAGTTTTTTTACCTTCTTCATCGATATCATTACTTGAAGCATTCACTTTTTCATTAGTGGATGTCGTTAATTTAGGTAAATATTCTCCTTTAACGATTTTTTGAATTTCTTTCGAGTCTAATGTTTCATACTCAAGTAAACCTTTTGCTAATCTATCCAACTCTTTGTTTTTTTTGCTTAGTAAAGTTTTAACTCTTTCTTGAGATTGCATCAAAAGGTCCACTACCTCTCTATCAGCTGTGTTACGCATACTATCAGACCATAACTGCCAATTTTTGGCAAGATTAATAGGTCCTGTATGAGCACCCATTCCATACTGTGTCACCATTGTCCTAGCAGTGTCAGTTGCATTTTCTAAGTCAGAGCCACACCCGCTTGTTGTGTTTTGGTCACCAAATATAAGCTCTTCTGCTATTTTACCACCCATACTTACATCCAAACGTGCTAAACACTCTCTTTTAGTAATTTCAATTTTATCCATTTCTGGTAACTGAAATGTACTTCCTAAGGTACTACCTCTTGGAAGTATGGTAGCTTTATACAAAGGAGTCGAGCCAGGAGTATAAATTGCTGTTATTGCATGCCCTGCTTCATGAAAGGCTGCAACTTTTCTGGTTAAATCTGTAAGTACCATTTTGGGCTTCTCCATTCCCATCAATATTTTATCTTTTGCCCATTCAAGGTGCTCCATAGTAACCTCAGTTGCATTCTTTTGACAGGCATACACTGCTGCTTGATTGACGAGGTTTGCTAAGTCAGCACCCGATAAACCAGGAGTACCACGGGCAAGTATGCTAGGATCAACGTCAGATCCTAATGTAATATTTTTCATGTAGTGTATCAATATATCTTTTCGTCCTCTTACATCAGGTAATTCTACACTAACAACTTTGTCGAATCTTCCAGGTCTGGTTAATGCTTTATCTAGTGATTCTGGAAAATTAGTTGCTCCAATAACAACAATGCCAGTAGATTGGGTAAACCCGTCTAATTCAACTTGCAATTGGTTTAATGTTTGTTTTGAATATGTTTGATCCAATGGACTACGTTTACCGCCAATAGCATCAAGTTCATCGATGAACACAATTGCTGGCGCATTTTTTCTGGCTTTAGAAAATAACTCACGTATTCTTTTTGCACCTACACCTACATAAACTTCATCAAATTCAGAACCAGACATGGAAAAGAATTTAACATCAGCTTCCCCGGCAGTTGCTCTGGCTAACAAAGTTTTACCAGTACCAGGTGGTCCTGTTAGTAATATACCTTTTGGTAATTTACCACCTAAAGATTCATATTTAGAAGGGTATCTTAAAAAATCTACAATTTCTTCTAATTCAGCACGAGCATCATCACAGCCACATACATCTTCAAATTTAACGTTTGGTTTAGTTGGATTAATGATAACATTATTTGAATCATTTATTTTTAAAATATCTGCTGTTTCTGAAATATTTCTAAAAATTTCAGAAAACCCATAATATAAGACACCAATTAAGAAAATCCATTTAAACCATCTAAAAAATAGAGAAAATTTTGATTCTGTTATTAGCACATGAATTGGTAATTTTTGTGATCCATATTTCAGAGATTCTAATGAAGATGTCGTTGTAGAAGTAAACGGTGAATACTCACCTAGATCATTTAGTTTGCTATGATTCCCAATCATTTCTAAACTCTTCCGATATAATCTGTAGCATTCATCTGAAGAAGCAATACCTGGAGTTTCGAATCTAGAAATAACGTACTGTGGGTAGTTAGATTGAAGAAGTAATTTATAAAAACTAGCTTGTAAATTTGGATTTGCTAAATCAGAATTTGCAACTTGTTCTGATTTAGCTAATACTGAGTGTGCGACAGAATCCCCTCTCACTGTGCTGTAACTAAGGTGCCTCTTATTTACTATAAAACAATTCAAAGGCAAACGACTATATTTCGTATAACTTAAATAACGATACCGTACTTTAACCATAGAACTTAGTGATGACTTTTGTTTAGCCAACATCCAGCAGTCAATTAATTTATGTGAAATCATCATGTCTTACAGAGAAAAGAACTAGGAAAATAAATTTACTATAATGTTCCGTTACTGATAAATAAAAGCTGTAGGAATCTTTGAATACTATCTGGTTGCATGTACACGTAAAGCACTATTCTATTCAATAAATACCAAATTACATCTATTATTCTGTCATTATTTGCTTCAATTTAACTACCAAAATACGGTTCCTTATGACAGTAAAAATGAATCATCACCAACGGAATGGGACCCTTTTTGTTAAAATGTCACTGACAAAATAAAAAATAATGGCGTTATTTTATTTAAAATAGAGTCAAAGAAACAAATCCTCTCATGTAATTATGTCTCTATAAGGAATAATTTGTTGATCAAAAGGTATTTTAATATTCTTTGTTGCTCTATTAGCTGTGAATTTTAACAGTGTGAATTTCAGTTTTTTGATATAAGGTTTTGGTAAGTAGTGTATTCAACTATAGTAGGTGTGCCTGACAGAATTTTCGCGTGGATTCAGTGAAAGACTAGAACATCGATTGAATTCTATTTATATACAAAGCTCAATATTTTTTGATATTTATATTGCTTCTGCAAATATTTTGGTTAACTAAATAGTTTGTTGTATTAGGATATTAGTTATATTTAGGTCTGGGAGGAATACATATATATAAATTTATATATATTTAGTCACACTCATATTCAGCTACTTTCAATTGCATATTCTCGATTTAATTTTATCATGGTTGAAACAGTAGGTATTATTGGGGCTGGCCCAGTTGGTTGTGTAACAGCAATTGCTTTAGCCAAGAGAGGTTACCATGTTACCTTATTTGACTATAGAAAAGATCCTAGAATTGATATCAATGGTGGGAAAAATTTGAGATCCATTAATCTAGCATTATCTAATCGTGGTATCAGCTCAATTAGAGCTATTGATGAAAATTTATGTGATTCTATATTAAAACTTGTTACTCCAATGAAAGGAAGAATGATTCATACCTTAGATGGTAAATTAGAATCACAATTATATGGGTTATACGGTGAAACGATTAATTCAATTGATAGAATAGTATTAAACAATGTTTTATTGGATGAAATAGCAAAATATCAAGATAAATGTTTAATCAAAGTAGAATTTGATCATAAATTAAGAAAAATTAATTTCGATATTTCTAATAATCAACATCGTTGTGAATTTTTGTATCCATATCAAGTTGAAGATACAATTGCTGAATATGATTTTAATTTTATTGTTGGTTGTGATGGTACTTACTCAGAAACTAGAAATCAAATGCAAAGAGTAACAAGAATGGACTATTTTCAAGAGTACGTTGATCGTTGTTATATCGAATTGTATATTCCACCTTTAAAGGAAACTAATAAAACGACTAATAGTAAATTTGCGATAACTCCGGATCATTTACATATTTGGCCAAGAGATAATTTTATGTTAATTGCATTACCTAATATTGATGGCTCTTTCACGTCAACATTTTTTGGTTCTTGGGAGAAAATTGATTACTTGATGACATCAAAAGATATAATTAGACAATTTTTATTAGATAATTTTCCTGATGCAATGGAATTAATGGGTATTGACACTGCAGTGGAAACATTTTACAATAATCCTAAGGGTAGATTATTATGTATTACCTGTAGTCCATATTATGTCAAAGGAGGAAAAGCAGTCTTATTAGGTGATGCCGCACATTCCATGGTACCATTTTATGGACAAGGATTGAATTGTGGTTTAGAAGATGTGAAGGTCATAATGAAATTAATGGATGAAACTAATAATGATAGAAATAGAGCATTCCAACAATTTTCTGATACAAGATACCAAGATCATCTTTCTATTATAGAATTATCCAAAAAGAATTTCAAAGAAATGTCACACGATGTCACTTCAAATTTATATTTGTTTAGAAAATGTTTAGACGGCGTATTTGCCAGAGTCTTAAAGGGATTATGGATACCACAGTACACAATGGTAACATTTAGAGAAGATATCCCTTATCACCAGGTAGAAAAAATTTCAAATAGACAGACTAAAGTTGTTAATATTATATTGGCAATGGCCTTTTCTGGATCTCTGGTTGGTGCGTTCAAATTTTGTAACAAATTTCTCGACAAATATAACCGCTAATCTTATTCCATCTTACTAGTAAATACTTATGACTATATTCCTATTATATAAATAAACAAATAAGTTACACATATACATACACATATATATAATTATGCTTTTTCAATAAAAATATTCAATTTATTGTTTATTAATTTAATATTTTATATCTGACATAGAACATTCTAAATTAGAAATTGTAAAAAACAAAATAATAATTATTAAATAAAATAATATATAGACAAAAACACAATTAAAAGAGTATAGCTATATAAACTATAGAATATCTAATTGTCTTATTCCATTGGGTTTGTAGTCAACATATGAAATATCTGACACTGTCAAATAATTTCACGATCTTAATCCTTTTATACGAACATGCATCTTAAAATTCGATCTATCAAAAGTATAAACAAAGGTCTTGATGAGATGTTAATCTATATAAAGTTAGCAAGTTTGTATCCCTATTCAACATTGAGGTAACCAAATAAACCGTCTCTGAAACATGGCTACTCAACTACAGTACGAGAACGATGAGGACCAAGGGATGTTTACGAACAGGTCGACAATGATGGCCAATTTCGAAGAATGGATCAAGATGGCCACTGATAATAAAATTAACTCCCGAAATAGTTGGAATTTTGCATTGATTGATTATTTTTATGATCTTAATGTGTTAAGAGATTCAGAAAATAATATTAATTTTCAAAAAGCATCTGCTACTCTAGATGGTTGTGTGAAGATCTATTCCTCAAGAGTGGATTCAGTGACTACTGAAACAGGTAAACTGCTGAGTGGTTTAGCTCAAAGGAAAAATAAACAAGGAAAGAATAATGGTGATGAAAATGACGGTGATGAGGAAGGTGATGAGAATGATGAAGATAGGGTAGAGATTGATCCAGTTACCGGTCTCCCCATTTCTAATGATCCAACCGCACAATCAAAAAGAAGAGTTTATAATAGAGTATTGGAAACTACCTTAATAGATTTTGATGCTATTAAAATGAAAACTTTTGACAAAGAATTAAGTATTGACCCTTTGTTCAAGAAGGCACTGGTAGATTTTGATGAAGGTGGTGCCAAAAGTTTATTATTGAATACACTTAATATAGATAAAACCTCAAGAGTTGTTTTTGATGCAACTATAAAAGATCCTGATTTTGTTAAGCCTGCATCTCCAGAAGAAGAGGAAGAAGCAATAGAAGAAAATACATTTTCTGGTGACATATCAGATTCTAAATCAATCATACAAAATACAGATGGAGAAGATGAAAATGTCATTATTGCAGAAGATGAAATATTAGCATTGGGTATGGATTTTATTAAATTTGACCAGATAAAGAAGTTGGAAATATCACCCTCTATACAACAGTTACGTGATGTAGTTGTAGATATTAAACAAGCTAAAATGTTTATCGATGGAGTTAACCATAAATTAGGAAATTTTTTAAGTGAAGAAGAGTTAAAAGAAGCAATTACAAATGATAAATCCATGGCGGATGATCAAGATTTTGATGACAATAATAATGAAAGTTTTGGTGACAACCTTGGAATGGATATGATGATGGGTGACGATATTGATAGCAATGACGTTAATGACAATATAAATGATGTATCGAATGCTACTGATGTGAATATGTCCATGAATAATGCCTTTGAACAAGATCTAATGTCATACTTTGATGAAAGTTTAAAGAAAGGATGGCGTGGTAGAGACCATTGGAAAGTACGTAATTTTAAGAAAACACATTTATCTGAAGTTCAACAATTACCAAATCTTAACTCAAAAAACGATTCAAGTAATAATAATGAAAATAATGATAACATAGATACTGACAATAAAGATAACAATGCAGATGCAAAAAATTTACAAAAAAATAAGAAAAAACCCTTTGAAATTGATTTCTTCAAGGTTGAAGACGAATTAGAAGAAGATATATTTGCTCCAAAACAACGGAAAGTAATAGAAATTCCACAAAAATCCAGATTAAATGATTCACATTACCTATTACCTGATGACTACCATTTCTCTACAGATAAAATCACTAGACTATTTATAAAACCGCTACAAAGAATGAGTATATTTAAGCCAAGACGTACCAGAAGGGATAATATTAATGAACTATTAGGACAATCAAATGATTTATTAAATACTGAAAATGGTGAAGTTCCTGTAATAGCTAATGAACAATTTTGGGCTGAAAACTATGAAAGAAATGAACAAGAAGAACAAGCAGGTGGAGAAGCCTTTGAAGGAGATATTCATGGAGCAGAATTAGAAAATCCATTTGAAGATGATAATGGAATTGATTTTAATCAAGCTTTTGATGATGATAATGATACTAAAGGAACTGGGTTTGATAATGAAACTGAAGTAGTATCAAATAATGTAACCGATGATTTAGGGAAATTACCATTAAAAGGTGATAAAGTTTCATATTCTAGGGTTTCAAAAAAAGTTGATGTAAGAAGATTAAAAAATAATGTTTGGAAATCTATAAATATATTAGCTGATCAATATGAAAGAACTAATAATGAAGATTCAAAAAACACCATAGAATTAAAATTTACAGATATTGCTAATGAAATTAGTAAAATGTATAACGAAGAAACTAAAAAAGATATTTCTACAAGTTTTTGTTTTATTTGTTTATTACATTTATGTAATGAACATGGTTTAATGATAAAAAATGTTGAATCTTATGAAGATTTAATTATAATATACACATTTTAAATTTTATTAATTAATAAATCATTTTATATTTATTTATATTTTTATATATATATAAACAAACTCTATATATCAATGCATTCCTGTCTATCTATTCCAATCTTCTTCTTTTAATTTCATCATTATCATTACTATTTGGTGTTGTCATTGAACTACCATTTGATTTATTAATTTTTCTTTTCTTTGATTGTGCTCTACCAGTACCATCTAAATCAAATGCTAAATCATCAATATTAAAATTTGTCGAATTTTGAAATTCAGTTGGATATGATCTATCAAATTGTGATAATACATTTAAACACATATCCCAATCCATATTATTATTTTGAAACAATGATAAATCCCTATTTTCCATTGCTAGTTTCCAATCATCTTCTGACATTCCACTAGATCTTATCACTTGATTCATCATATCAGGATTATTTTGAAATAAAATATGTGCAATTTCACCACCTTTCCCATTTTCTCTTGTTGGTATCGTTGAGAATTTCCCAGAAAGGTCAGATATTTGATTTTTATAAGATTTTCTTAATTTAACAGCTTTTGTACCATCATCATTTGTTCTTGCCACTTGTTGTGAAATATTATCTAAATTATACTGTGTTATTAGATCATCCATTGGATTTGGAATCTGCGGTTGATACGTGACATCCGGATCCACGTAATAATAGTATGCTGGTACAGTATCTTCCATTATTTCCAAAAGAACTGTATTGATATTTTATGTTATTTTCTATTGTATTATATTGCAAATGCTAAAAATGCTAATGCCAATGTTTATCTAAATGCTAGAGTGATTATTATTAGTATTTTTTTTCTCTCACCACGGTTATTACTTTTTCCTGCAATGATAACTCACTTTGTCTCCTAGTTGTAGTATCCTATACTCTCTCTATCTATCCATCTTCTGTTCTCCCTGTCTCCAAAGACAACTACTCCATTTATATATTAAATAGTTCAGATATTTATAATATTCTGGGATTTGCTTATAGCTCCTCACCCACACGATAAATTTTTGATTTGCAAAAAAAAAATCAGCGGAGAGGGTAATTATTCAATACTGATGGGTAATACCAATGGACAGTATAAATGAACAACATTATATTCTATAACAAGTAGTCTTGTGTAGACCTGGTAGATCATAGAGAGTATTATATATGTATTGTGTGCTTTTTTTGCACAGGTCTACATAGGTTTTAAATACAGTTAGATAACTATTTAGATGGAAATGCTACGTTTCTTTATGGAGTGTGTGTGTGTGTCAAGTTTTGATACAATTGGAAAGGGAGAGGGGAAGAAAGTGTTCTTGTCTTTGATTTAATAATCTTCACCTTTGGAGACGACTTCCTTCTTGTGTGGATGTAGTAAGATTGTGTGTTCGAATTGCGCAGTGTAAGAACCTGGGATATCGTTTAATGGTGGGTAATCTTGTACAATACCTTCTTTCACTAGATTATTTAATGCATACAAATATTTCTCTTCACCTAATTTATCAAGATAACGACGACAGAATGGTAAGGTACCGAAATTTTGATCAATAACACTTAATAATTTCTTAGCACTGGATGAAACTGGTGCACGTAAATTTTCTTGATTTTTAGCATAATGAGATACTTCACCACCTGGGAAAACATACCCTTCACCAGTGGAACCAAAAGTCTCAATGGCAAAATGTTCACCTTCCTCCATCTTGGTTGGATCCCCATTCTTAACAATTGGAACTGATTTACCTGCATGAATTTGATATGGTCCAATATTATGACCACATAAATTTCTACATGGTCTAACTTGGAAAGTTTCTCCATTAATTTCAACTTCGTATGATTCCATTACTTCTTGAATTGCTTCACCAATATCTGTTAATCTAACATCAATACCTGCTTCTTTAATACCAGTATATGTTGCTTCACGAACAGCTGTTAATAAATTATCATATTGTGGATCAAATGCAACTGTCCAGGCACAATCAACAATATTACCATTGACTTGTACACCGATATCAACTTTCATAACATCTTCATATTTTAATACAGTTTTATCACCAGCATTTGGAGTAAAATGTGCTGCAATACTATTTAAAGAAAGACCTGTTGGGAAACCAATACCTTGTGATTTTGGATTTTCCATTTGGGTTAAATCTTCTGCACCAGTGAATTTTCTTGTTGCATCTTCAATAGTATTTGCAATATCTGTTAATGTCATACCAGGTTTAATCTTATTTTGTAGATTTTTTCTAACACGTCTATGAATTTCTGCACCTTTTCTCATATCATTCCAACGAGTTTCATTTTCTTTGTCTCTGATCAAATAACGTTTTTCTTCATCTGTAGTACGTGCTAAATTAAAATCTTGTTCATAATCTAGCCATTCACCTTCTGGATAAATATTATCTGGGTACAATAATTCAATTTTCTTAATATTGTTGACCTTCTTCTTCTTCTTTTTCTTCTTCTTCTTGTCCCCAGTAACTACATCATCACCATTATCAACAGCAATTGCAGTGGCACCTTCATTTTCAATAACTAATTTATCTTCTAAAGCAGCTTCGACAGCAGCAACATTCTCAGAATCGCTCATTTTGACTAATTGATGTTATATCCCACAAATCTATAAATATATATATATATATATCGAGTATGCTCTTGACACGTCTACAACAATAAGAATAGTCTACTGGTGTGATATCAATCCACAATCAATCGTACACAATTAAACACTATTATTTTTAGTATAAAATGGTTCTGTCAACTTAATTTGGAATTTTGCTGCCTTAGCTACAACCAATTTGACAAAAATGCTGGGTCACGAGATTGAATTCTGACTTGCTTATAATCGCATATTTAGACAAGAATTGATGTTATTAGATCTTTTAGAAAAGGTTATTTTATACTACAAATGATTTTACACACCATGATCATATTTTTATAGCAATTACGTTAGTTTAACACTATGTAAAACGACTAAATCAACTAAAAATATCACATTTATTTAAAAAATTATTATGTCTATTTTGAAATTTTCACAATTTTTTTGAAAAAAAAAAATCTGTAAAGGAGCCATTCATTAGTGAAATTAAATTTCATTCAAGACAGATAAATATGTTAAGTTCGTAAAAGAAAATAAGTGTTATTGAGAAGTTGTTGACTGTGTGAGGGTGTATTTTATATCAGTACAAGATATATATATACACATATAAAGATATTTGAATCGAAGGATGCTTAGAGTCATACAGCAGAACCGTGGCACCGTTGCCCAGAGCATAAGGTTATTTTCTCAATGTAAAGTTATTAAACAGGATTCTTCTCCTTTGTTTGATCCAACGGAATTAAATCCAATTCGTAACAAAAGCAGAACAAACAAAAATGAGCCTTTCTTCAATTTGGAAGATGCTACTGCAAGAAGGCAAGAAAAACGTCAATTAGACGATTCACGAGTTCAAGGGTTTAAAGGCATCTCCTCAAATTATCAACTACAACCAAAAGAAGATGCAATGGCCTCTAGATTAACTGGTATCAAAGCAGGTAGAACTATCGATGTGTACAGCAACGACACGTCATCTGCATTCAAACAATTAAATACCTTAGTGTTTAGCAATAATATTCTTCAAGATAGGAGATCTCAACGTTTCTACCTAAAACCAGGTAAAGTAGCAGAAATGAAGAAATCCCAAAGACATAGAAGAGAATTTATGATGGGATTCCAAAGGTTAATGGAAGTCGTGAAAGATGCAAAGAGAAAAGGTTATTAATTATTGTATTTTTCCATCTCATTCACTTGTAAATAAATACATATATATACCCACATACACATATATATAAGAATAAGGGGGAAAACATATATATACTTGTACGTACACACATATCTATCGTATAGTGAGTAAATTAATTTAAAGATTCATGTATTATCCATCAAATTAGTATTTATATTTTCAGCCATTTATTTATCTTCTGTTAAGATCAGTGTTGCAGAATCGCGTTTTAAATAATCAGGTAATTAAAATTAAATTTGACAGAAACTTATTATATTATTCAATGAAATATTTACTTTGTTTATAGATAAATAGGTACATATAACTAAACGATTTGACTGTTATCCAACGGGATTCGATCATTGTTCAGCTAATACTATTAATTTCCAGAGAAAGACTTTTGCTCATTAGACTGTTTCCATTATATATATTATTGTTATTATTTAATAGCAGATTATTTTGATAGTATGTCATCTTCGATTCATTCTGGGATATTGACTTTATTACACACTGCATGTGGTGCAGGTATTTTGGCAATGCCATATGCATTCAAACCATATGGTCTTGTTCCTGGTTTTATTATGATTATATTTTGTGGATTATGTTCAATGACAGGTTTAATTTTACAATCGAAAGTAGCAAAATATGTTCCAGATAGGAATGCCTCATTTTTTGCATTAACTCAAGTTACAAATCCAAACTTGAGTGTGATATTCGATTTTGCTATTGCTGTGAAGTGCTTTGGTGTTGGTGTATCATATATGATCGTTGTAGGGGATGTGATGCCTCAAATATTATCTACAATAACAGATCATTCGATATTATTGAACAGACAATGTAATATTACTTTAGTAATGTTATTCATTGTTACACCATTATGCTTCTTAAAAAATTTGAAGTCATTAAGATATGCTTCTATGATTGCCATATCTTCTGTAGCCTATTTATGTGTACTAGTACTAATTCATTTCATTTTACCATCAGATGAACTTAACGACTTTAAAGGTGATGTATCATACTGGATACCAAAAGATAAAGCTTCAAATCCATTAAGCACATTACCGATATTTGTATTTGCATATACATGTCATCATAATATGTTTTCTGTGATCAATGAACAGAAAGATACAAGTTTTAAAAGTGTGAAATATGTGGCAATATTTTCGACGTTGTTAGCATGTGGGTTATATATAGTCATCGGTGGATCAGGTTATTTGACGTTTGGAAGTTCTATTACAGGTAATATTATTACGCTATATCCACAATCTTTTGAAACAACAATCGGTAGAATTGCTATTGTCTTTTTAGTAATGTTAGCATTCCCATTGCAATGTCATCCAGCAAGAGCATCCATTAACCATATTTTCCATCATTTTACAAACAAGACAATTGAAGTTAGCCCTGAGAGGGCTACTTTGGTAACTAATGAAATATCACCTCCTCCACGAGTATCGTTTGAAACACCTTGTGAAGAAATCATAGAAGAAGAATATCCAGAACAACAACAACAATTTCAACCAGTACCACTAGAACCTAAAATGTTTACAATAATTACTGTAGGGATATTGGTATTTTCATACATTTTAGCTATATCAATTACATCACTAGCACATGTATTAGCCATTGTCGGAGCAACGGGTTCAACATCAATCTCCTTTATATTACCAGGTCTATTTGGATACCAATTATTAGGTTCAGAATACAAGATGCCAAATGAAATGCCAGCAAGTACAAAAGCATTGAAATTTACAGCATTACTACTAGCTATATGGGGTGTGTTCGTCATGACAGCTTCCTTGTTTGCAGCATTGTTCTTAGGAGCCTCTCATTAAAAGCAGAATGTAAAAAATGTCACAACAATTTCAATTTCTCCCTTATCATAGGTACCTAATAAAATTAACAAAATCATATATATTATATATATTATATATTATTTTTAACACACATGCATGATCACACGACAAATACATATTCAACTACTTATAATAAGCATATACAGTACTCGTATCATAAATATATGAATCTGTATCATCATATCACCATCACCAGCATCTGCACCATCATTCTATAAGCTGTCTCTTCACTATCCATCCATTCTACATACCTTTTTCGAAGAATGTTATATAACAAAATGTCTAAAACACGTTATAAAAAATTTTTGGTGATTCTTAGCACCTCATCACTTTTAAGAATATTGTAATTTGATTGACCTGATATTATTAAAAGGATAGAAATAAATAAGGTATTCGTATTTATAGTATATATATTTACAATATAAGTATTGTATTTTTAAGAGATTTCTTTGGATTTGCTTATATTTTGTGTGTGCTAATCATAGTAAGTGGTGTGGCTTTCAACTCAGATCATATTGAAATTAATCTTTGCTTTTAAAGATTAAAGGTGTCTCATGGCAATTCCAAGTAGAGCAAACGCAAAAGCTCGTAGAAATAGAAACTATATTAGACATTCATTCAGTCTAAGTAATTTATTTGGTGATCCTTTTGCTATTTCTTCGTTATCTATTGCTATTATATCATGGGTAATCACGATAGGGGGATCTATTGCATCTGCATCAGACAATGAATCATTCCCCAGATTTACATGGTGGGGGATCGCATACCAAATCATGATAGTAGCTATAATGATCATTCTATATTGTTATGATGTTGTCGATTATTATAAATTTTTTTTAACAGGTGCTTGTGCGATTTCATTTATATATAATACTAACAGTGCAACAAATTTGGTTTATAGTACTGGTCCAAGAAAGGCAGCTGCTTCAGCTGGTGTAATTTTACTATCCATTGTAAATTTAATTTGGATATTTTATTATGGTGGTGATAATGCTTCTCCAACAAATCGATGGATTGATTCATTCTCGCTGCGTGGAATTAGACCATCAGCTTATGAAGATGCTTTGATTAGAGCTATTCGTCGTCGTTCCACTATTAATACAAATAAGAACTTAAGAGAATCTTCAATAAATAGACTAAATCCAAATGGTACTTCTACAAGTAATGATTTTATGCATAATAATGGACTCGAACGTTCACATGAATATGTGTCTTCAACAGCTTTAAATGGTTTTGAAAATACAAATCCAGTAACAGGCAATACAAATTATTTGCCCTCATTAAATAATATTCAACAACCTGATACACCTAATCTTCCGTCAATTGATGAAAATAACGTCAATACATTTATAACGGATACTTCAAATGGCAATACAGAAACTACTATGGGCGATACACTAGGTTTATATAGTGAATTTGGGGAAGATACATTTCCATACACTGCAAAAGCTTTATACTCATACCAAGCAGATGATGCTGATGGATATGAAATATCATTCGAACAAGGGGAAATATTAAAAGTCAGTGATATAGAAGGGAGATGGTGGAAATCAAGAAGAGCCAACGGCGAAACTGGTATTATACCCAGTAATTATGTACAGTTGATAGATGAGGAATCGGAATTGTAGCCGTATTGGTCGAAGTAGTATGTTTATAACACACTTTTTGATCGATATAATATGTAAACAAAAATAATCTTATCTTCAAATGAGATGCAATAGAACAATATACTGTAACTAAATTCATGAAAAATTATAAAATAAATAAGATAAACATAATCATAAGATAATAAGATAAGTTCAAGTATAAATTATTCAACATATAGTACATATAGTAGTATAAATATAATTAAATGTAGCAAATTCTTATTAAATGCGAACGTCTAATAGAAAGGAGACCATCCCATATATATTAAGGATAAATTACTTGGATCAGACGATTGTTGTATAACTTCTTGTACGGTTGCTTCTACACTTAGACCACTTCCCAGTAATTTAGTCTCGACACCTTTAATTGCTCGATAAGATTCCTGATTATCATCAACTTTTTGAGTTTTATCTCTCGCAGTAAATGAGATGTTATTAAGAGATTGACTATCGTCGTCCAATAAATGTTTATGTTTTCTTACAGGAGACATTACCCAAGAATATAGTGGATCCCACTTTAATATATTCAAGACATGTAATACCTTATCATAATCATTACGTAGAACACCATAAACACGCTCACAATTTCGTCTAAACATCCCTTCCACGCCGGTTACTCCGAATCCATCTATTATATCTCTTGTTAAACGAAATGGAACAAGTTCAGGTACAGGTAGGAGACGTCCCTGGTCGAATGCAATACCTAAATCAATATGAATCGGTTCACCAGTAGTGTAATCAAGCAAAATGTTATTCAGATGTCTATCACCCAGACCTAATATATAACCAACGATAGATATTACCGCTGTACCTTTTATATATTTCTTCTTTGCCTCTACCCAGTCCTCTGGATTAGTAAATGAATTAAAAAAGAAATTTCTTAGTTGAGGTCTGATCGAACTAGTTATTTTCTCGTATGCCTTTAATCTGTCAGTATTGGATTTATTTTGTACATTTTTCATTGATCGTCTAGCTTGATCAAACGATAATTCATCTTTCTTATGCATACCCGTTAATACTTCATGCAATGATGTGGAATTTGATACAAATCCAATAATCCCAGCTCTAGGGCCGATTGGTATTACTTCATAAGTTCTTATAGATAGATCAAGTTTCTTAATCTGGGAGTCATTAATTAAAATTTTATTAACTTGCTTAAAGACCTGTTCCATAATTGCATCTTGACGCAAATCATCGTTACTACCTTTAAGTAATACTCTATGTTTTATACCATCAGAAAGACAAAATGTTACAATTTTTGGTAACGATAACCCTGTTGATGAAATGTGTACAGTATTATCAACAGAAATGATATAAGGTCTTGATGCTTTCCCATCACTTGATGAAGATATAGGAATATTGATTGTTGGTAAAGGGAGATGGTGCGCAGGTAATGAAGTCAGCCAGAAAGGTCCCATCTTTAGATGGTCCAAATATAGGTACTTAGTATTTTTTACGAATTTGGCGTTAGCTAAGTCGATAGATTGCTCACAAAATTCATGGACTGGAACAATATATTCTCTATAGTAATTACCCTTTTCATATGTCTGCAATTCCTTTAATATTTTCTCTACTGCTTTAACTTTTTGTTTAATGCTTATATCCATGTCTTCGGCTTGTGATTTATAGAATAAGATACTCATTACGGAATAAACTGAATCATATGGAAGTTTATAAAGTAATCTTTTCATTGTCAATTGTAAAGGTATCTGAAATGAAGAATTGTCCAAAGAAAGTTTTGATGCAATTTGATTTACCCATGGTAAAAACTTCCAACTAGGAACAGTTCCAATTTCCTTTTGAAGAAACGTATTGATTTTTGGATCGCTATCGTATTCAAACCAAAGACCGCAGAATTTATCTAGAACATCATTGTCATATTTGTTTGTGAAGCTTAAAACATTCAAATAATAATGCAATGCACTTTTAATAAATTTTTCACTTTGTTGTTTCAAATCTTCAAGCAATTCCCTATCTTTGTCATATTGTAAAGCAGACCGATTATAATGTCTTTTTGCATCTTTCCTCTCATTTTCTGGTAATGACGTATTCGTATAGATTGTTTTCAAATCTTGTAAACTAGTATACCCTACCTCACATCTGTTTTTTAACTCATGAATTTCAGTATTGAAATTCGACTTACGCACTTGTTGGTTGAAGAATTCTCCCAGTATATAGAAAATATCAGATCGAGAATCATGGTCAGATGTAGATATCTTCAGATTACGAATGTAATTTTCATAGATATTATTTGCAGTTTCATATCTTGATTCAGACGTCCATTTAACCAACGAGGCCGTTATTTGGTCATTTGGTACATTTAATAATTCTCTATAATCACACGATATCTCATCCAAGTCAACTTCATCCTTAGTTATTAAATCTTTTAAAATCATAATTGGTGTTTTGTATTCTTTTGAACTCCATAATGCACATGCGGTGTAAAATGATTTCACTTGGTCAACATATTTTGGCAGATTCATGTCTTTATTTACAATACCCTCCAAAGTGAATACATTTTTTAAAGCAGTTTGAGGATGATTTTCTTGGATTGCTGATTGTATTATATTAGTTAATAGTGACACGGTTGATAAACTTAAAGTTCCAGAATCTACCTCTTTAAGGGACGGGATTTTAGAATTTGAGAGTATAGCTGCAAATTGATAACGTGCCATTAAATTAGGTTTATAGTCTTCAAAACCAGAAGCTATTAAACGAGATTTATTTATAATAGAATATTTTTTCAGAAGATCGATTGTACTTCGTTTAGAATTCATGTTTGTTCTGAACATGTGCCAGAGAGACACTTCGGCTACAGTATCAGTCCACTCAAGTAAGTTTTTGAAGTTATATTTAGATTTCATAATTCTAATAATTGAATTCTCAAGGTTTTGAGATGGGTCTGTATTATGATGAAAAATGTCTCTTAAAGCACTATATAGACCTGTTTCCTTCGTAGAAATCTGGGAAGGGGCAGGTAGATTCCAATTTCCAAGCTCTAAACCCCATTTATAAGAGTTATCTTTATCGGTAGATACGTATTCTCTATCAACAATAGATGCCAGACCATAGAAGCCGCTAGCTTGGCATGAATTTGTTAACAGGTTATTGTTAGTAGATGTAAAATGAGAAAATTCGGAGTCCAAACTTGCATTGTTAAATAAAAAGCGTTTCCATGGAGATGGATCTGTTTTATTTATAGATATAAATGCTCCCGCCAAGGTGTGAGGCACCGGAAGACCAGACATAAGATCTACGTCATCTAATGATTCGTATATGGTTAGTAGGTTATTAAAATCAAACTCCTTGTCAACATTCATTTCATATTCTTCTAAAATCATGTATGCAAATTTTATATGCCCGGCCTTAATTGCAGTTTCATATAAAGGTCTCAGATTTAAGCTTTCATATATAGCCGATGTGTACCTTTCACCAATTCTCTTACCACACCTTACCATATTAATAATTTCGAATATTATCTTAAGCTTTTTTTTATCATCCAATAATGACAAAAATGTTTCAGATCGTTGTAACATGTTGGAAGCCCATTTTACACCGTTCTTTGCATCCATGAAAACTGTCAGATAAAATAATAATGGGATGCATTGTTCGGTATAAGGTAAAGCATTATAGCAAAAGATCTTGAAGATACTAAAATGGGGTACAAATGTAGAAATCTTGTTTATCATACATTCTGCAAAATTATTAATCCAACTTGCATAATTAATGGTTGAAGAAAATGCTGTAGTGTTTAAAAAATCATCAAGATCCAATGTAGAGAGATGGTTAGGTAGTATATATGATAATGCAATGTCATCGTTCATATATGCATCGTTATACTTTTGATAAGAATCTTTATTTATTTTCCATGAGTCCTCTATATCTGTAGAATCATATTGAGTTATTAAGACGCCAAGTATGCATTCAGAGTATAAGAATGCACCGGCTGAAAGTTCCTCCATTCTTGAGTCTCTATAAGAAAAAAATGTTTGATAAAAAAAATCTAGAGATCCAGGATCCTCGAAGAGAAGTTTAAAATCTATTTTCATATTAGGGGTAGGGATTACCATATCTTGTGTATTCTGAGAATCAATGTAATAAGTGGTTAGACATTTTGCAGTTAACAGATTAAACTGTTTTGTTATATATTCATCAGGTATCGGTATGTTTAAGTTGATAACATCTTGCTTGGTAGGGTTGAAAGTCAACATTGTTTTACTTTTGATATGTGGAAGTAGCAACGATAATAGAATTAATCCATGTACACCAAATTTGATTAGTTCCAACAGTTCCTTATCTATATCGGTTTCAATATTTTTATCCATGTCGTTTATAACATTTGAGCAATATATCCATATGTTTTTGAATTTTGTATCCCAGGCACTGATTGCCAGTACAGAAGTTTTCATTAGATTAGAAAAATGAGCGAAAACAGTGCCATTCGCATTATAAATCATAATTTGTGAAAACATACTTACGAGATTCTCAGTAATATCATAGTGTTTTTCGTAACCCTTTCTCAACAAGGTGGTAACTATAGGTAACACTTCATTATGGAGGGTTGCATCTGATAGATATGTTTGTAATCTTTTAACAACGATATTCATCATTTCTAACTGTAGTACAATAGATTCATTAACGACAAGCAGAACTTTAATTTCTCTGATGCATTTAATTTTCTGTGGTATTGATGGTGATGTTTCTAAATCAGTTAACATCCACAATAATATAATTTTGAACTCAGAAGGTATGATTGGATTAGTATTCAAATGATTTTCCAGTAACTCCAAACTACATTGGAAGGTAAGGTGTAAAGGAATCTGGTATTTTATTGTTGATATTTCAGAATTATACAATCCAGGTTGTAATTGACTGTTGGGGAAATGTTTTTTTAATAGCAGTCTAACGTCAACAGGTGATCCTAAATCGGAAAATTTTAGTACCCATTTGATAATGGAAAGCTTTTGTGACTTGAGCATGTTAGACCCATTTTTCCCTAATATATCGTTTATTGTGCTGTATATAACAGTATTAGCGTTACCATTCACAAAGGATAGGGCAATTGCAAGAGGAAAACATCTCATAAAAAGGGATTGTGAACTTAATTTTGTTATTGATAAAACTTCTTTCATTAACAAATCCATAGAGTCTGATTGTGCAAACAATAGGGCCCCAATTTCAGTAGAATATTTTATAATAAATGAATTTAAATTGTGCATACCAAACAACGAAATGTTCCAAGTATGTAGATCTAAAGACCTGTTTTTAGGGTTTTTTGAAATCCATGAGTTTATTATATCATATTTACACATTTCAAATAATTGTTCTAAAGAACCTAGGCCGTAGTGCTTTAGAATCATTTTTAAAGTAGATTCGATATAGAAATGAATATAAAGGGACTGGTTGTATGATTGTATGTCATTTATCACATTTACTAAATTAGTATATGATACAGTTGCCAGACTAAATATTGTTAGTGAATAATATGAAGACTGCTCTACATTTTCTTCACAATTATCAAATAGATCTGTTAGTTCATTGAAGATGATATTTTGGTTTTTGAAGCTTATATTTGACATGTATTCTGTTATTTTTCCTAACTTATTAATTAATAAAAGACCACCGAGTCTTCTCAAACAACTACTAAAAGTTGCAAATACTACTTGCTTTTTTCCTTTTAGAACACTATTAGATAAATTATGGTGCTGAAGAAGATTTAATAGAAGATCTGTCAATTTTAGAAGAGATATGGTTCCATTAAATGAATTGTCATCAAATCGTGATATCACCCATTGGAAAATATCATAGCAATCTGAATTGAATGGAGTTGATACATTCTGTAACCACGAATCACGGAAAGCATCTAAATATGAACAAAGAATATAAATGGCATTATCTGAAGTATTGTACTTGCTACTTAGTAATACAGATCCAATCAATTCCGATAAATTTGCCAATTGACTTGTACTCCCAATATTAGGTTTTGATAGCCATTCAATTGCGGGTATTAAAGCATGTATCAAATTTTCTGCCGTCAATCGATGCAAAATTTGTAAAAGCATTCCAGCCCATTGTTCTTCTGCAAATCTTTCTGTACAATTACATGTATAAACATATACTTCTATGCACAAGTCTACCTCCGATTTGTTATAGGGATTGGTCAAAATACCATTTAAAGGTTCTATCTCTGGTTTGTTTTTGAATGGGGATGAGCCATCAAACTCGGACAATATACAAGTAGATTGTGGTCTCTTTTGTGAGGTACAAAAGTCATCCATTAAATCTTGAATGGGAAGTGCACGGAATAATTCCATATTATGATATGCCTGATCCATCTCTAATAATTGTGCAAGGACTACTGGACGGTTGACGTTTAAGGAAAAATCTGAACCTCGATATAATTCAAAAACCACCTTCTTAAAATAGGCTAAATTGTTAGAATAACTAGGACTGTCAATAAAAATATTAAAAAATCTTGACATTTGACATAGCCATATAAATCGGTGAGTTAAATCAATCTCCTTATTTTCAACCTGATCAATTAACCGATGAAGCATACCTTCAAAGTCTAGTAATGGGTAAACAGGAAATTGTGTCATTCTGGAGTGTAGCTTTTTGGATTTCCTAAAGCATACTACGTCATCTACCTGAAGCAAATATTTTCTCTCAATATGATAATCCTCCCATAAAAAATATAAATCTTTCCAATGACTATACTTTTCGTTAAAAACAGCGTTGGTAATCGATGCACTCACTATGACATTTTCTTTACCGCATAGCCAAGATAAAAATGAATAAAAATGATCGTTATCCTTTGTAATAATTAGACTTTGTTTCCACTTAAGATCTAGCCAGTTGTTTACCCTTTCTGTAGATGTACTTTTTCCACTGATTCTCTCATACCCACTAAAATATTCTAAATACTTCCAAAGTTGAAATGCTTCGTTACTCATATTAACTGGCCCGTTGATATCTGATAAAATATAAATATCATGGATCTGTCTAAGAACACTTTCATCAGAAACCGTAAATGTTGAGTATTTAATGCAGTTAACAACTAGGCTGGAACACACATTACAAAGTTCTTCAATCTTAATTAAAGGTAAACAGATTTTGTATAGCTTAATAACATTAGTTTCTTTTAATCGAAATGCTTTCTGAGATAGTATGGTAAGTAATGATAAACAAGTCCAGCCAATTAGTTCTACGATATGAAATTTTTTCAGTACACATTCGAATAACAAATCACATTGGGTGATATCCAGGTCATAGAGAGTGCAGAAGAATGACATTATCTGCAATCCCATACACTGAATGTCTATTGAATGAGAATCCAGACATAGGCAAAAAAATTCATCCATAGTAGAGGAACTTCTAATAATCGAATCAATATTGGTCTCCACCTTTCGTTTCTTAAATAGAATATTTTCCTGTTGATCGGAATTAATAATTTGAAAATATGCTACGAGTAGTTTCGTAATCCCTAGTATTTCTAACCAATATTGTGGATCCACAGAGCCTTTCAAACCAAAATCTTGAAAATTAAACCACGAGTTAGTAGAATATGTATCAGAAGATATAAATGATATATGGGTTAATGATAGATTGTTTGGTTTATATCTTGAAGCCCTTAGCGTAATATATTCTCTTAAAACTGATCCTTTTACAGAAGTATCGAACCTATTATCTGTGATATCATTCCCCTCACGGATTGGAATTCTATTGAATATTAGTTCAGATAATGTCATATCAAAAAAGACCAATTCCTTTTGAATATCTACATTGTTAGTGGTTCCCATTCTTATAATGTAATTCAGCATCACATTAATCATCTGAATAGAACTGCAAAAGTCTAAACAGTGAGTTTTTACCACCAATTCATTTATTAGTTTAATCGTGATTTTTGTATTAACATTTTCTTTACTGCATTTTTCCAAATATTTGATTAGAACAGTACTCACTTTTGAAGATACTTGAGCTAAACCTGTGTTGTAGATCGAGATTAATGATTCAATTATTGCTATGAAATTCGAAACATTCCTATCATTTCGTGAAATTTCAATACGACTTTCTAAATAATCACACATTATTTCAACTAAGGATACCCATTGATGAAGTCCATATTTAAATTGGAAGGGCTCACTATTTATTAATGCTAATAGTGCAAACGATAAATGTACGGACACGGGGGTCAAAAGGTCTTTTGATCTATAGTCAATCATTAATTCAGGAATAGCATTGATTAATAACTTCAATGATTTCACTCTTAATTTGGATGATGTCTTTTCTATCAATAATCTTAGTAAGTACGAGATGGTAGATAATCTACTCTCAGCAATGGATAATTTAGATGTAGAATTAGCAGCATCATCAATTAATAAATTACAGTATGTTCTATGTTCAGCATCTAATAATTCAATCAGTATATCTACTATAGATGGTATAAGTTTTGTTGGAATTGCATCAGAATTCTCTTTTAAGATGGTTGTTAATTCTTCGAAAGCATGAGTACGATCTTTTATCTTTGTTGATGATAGATCATTTAAAGTATTTATTATATCTGAATTTTCCATATAACTAAGTACTGTTGGGTATTTTGTTGATTAAATTAGAGTGCTTTATATGACTTGCAACAGTAATTAATCGATTTGGAACTTATATAGTACGCTGGTAATTTTATACGTTTAATTTCGGCTAAAATTCAAGATCATTGCGTGAAATGTCTAATATAATAATAATGGATAATAATTAAATGTTAAAAAACGTTATATTTATTTATATATTGTTTATACAACAACACCTGAATTAGATGCGACTCTTGGCCATAAATCGGCACATTCTTTACCAACTGGACCAGTGATAGCAGAACCTTTCATTTCACCCTTTGGATTGGCAATGACACCAGCATTATCTTCAAAGTATAAGAAAACACCGTCCTTTCTTCTCCAGGCTTTAGATTGTCTGACAACGATAGCTGGCATAACCTTCTTTCTTAATTCTGGCTTACCTTTCTTAACAGTAGCCATAACCATATCACCTAAAGAGGCAGCTGGTAATCTGTTCAATCTTGAACCAGAACCTTTAACAGCCATGATATATAAGTTTCTAGCACCACTGTTATCGGCACAATTCATGATGGCACCAACTGGTAAACCTAACTATTTAAAAATATTTATTATCATGTAGATAAAAGTTATTTGTTAGTAAAATTGCATTCAAAAATTTTAAATTTGAATAAAGGGATGATACAGTCTAAGTTCACGAATTAACTAATATGATAATAATTAATTAACATCACTATAAAACATTTCTTGAATTGGTATATATTGATGTTACTCTTCACAGTTGTATACTGATCACAAATCATTTCGAACAAGATTAATATCTTCTATTGTACATTTTTGCATAGTTTATTATTTTAAATATTATTGTTGGAAAGTAACCTCCATATGTAGGTATATGAAAGTGTAACTATTCCTTTAACATGATATTTATTTCTTATTTCAAAAAACCTTTCAAATTTTTTTCAATATACTCAAAATATATGATTATTCCTTAGTTTTCTCCCAAAATATTAAGTTTCCTAAAAGAGTTTTCTCTATGAATCGTATTGATCATTTCATATGTATACCATGTATAGTTCATTATATTATATCATGTTAACCTGTTGTACTTATTCTCATCCCCAATTTATTCCTCATTATCATTATTATTATTATTATTAAATTTTAACATACAGAAATTCTAAATTTAGTACCTTGAGCACCAGACATTTTTGCTTTATTTAGTTATCGACGGTGTCTTTTAAAGATTGAGAAGTACTATTAAAACTATATAGAGGATTCTTATATATACAATATAAACAATTTTTAAGAAAGGCTTTATTCCATACATTACATTACATCGATTCTATCTTAGAATTCACACGTACCATTACAATAGAATACCAATACTCACAGCACTATCAAGCACATATCAAGAATATTGAATAATTAGTAAACCCAACATACATACAATACTATCCATCGCACATAGTAAATAATTATTCAATATTCAATATTCAATCGAACAGTTATTATCCCATCACAGGTTTTACTACTGCTATTACTATACTATACTACTAATCTAAGTGCATTTTCCACAAAAGTTTCAATAATACAATAATAAATTTCATATAATTTTGCGTCTATGCGTTTTTGCGTTTGGAAAAATGTATTCTTATGAAAATTAAATATGGTAAATAAGTTATTTTAAATTTTTTAAATATTTATATGTACGGATGTATATGTAATATGTTTGGGTGTATACAGTCATGTTTAAAACGTAGGGTTGTAAATAATTTTTGATAATAACCCTTGATCATGGGCCTGATATGAAACCCTCAATGTGAAATGAATTTTTAAGAATGTATATTTTCTGATTTGTATTATAAATTAACTTTATTCCTTACGTATGCATGCAAGAACATATAAAATAACGTACATTTGTTACATTAGTGAAGTTATATTAAAGCCAATATAGGTGTAGTTGTATATTATGGAAAATGAAGATAGTTCTGGAGATTACAGTACCGATGATTCATTAGCAGTCATTGCAGAGAATATCATGGGTAATCCTGAAACTAATGATAATGTTGAGGATGACGACGACTATTTAATGAAGGTATTAGAAGATCGTTCTGATGAAGATATTGGTTCTCGTGATCCTATCACCATTGATTTGGATCAGGAAGCAGAAGAACAACAAGTAGTAGAAATACCTGACGTGGAAATAGAAATTGATAATATTAATCAAGACTCAAAAAATAATACACAGGATGAAAAAGTTAAACATAATGAATTTAAATCAATAAGCGAATATAAATGTCCAATTTGTTTTGATCCACCTGAAGCAAGTGTTATTACTCCTTGTGGTCATGTATTTTGTAATGATTGCTTATTCCCAATGGTTAATAGTTCGAAAACATCGGTAAGATCGGATGGGCACTGTGCTTTGTGCAGAAGTAACGTAAAATTTAAAGATGTAAGACTAATTGTATTAAGGAAAAAAATTACAGAAAAGCAACTATAAAATGGTAATGCATATCTATACAAAGATAGATGGGTCGGGTTAGTGTTCATTTACTTTTTTTTTTGGAAGATGATGTCATGGCATCATGGTTTTTGTGTCATGATAGTAAATGTCGAATAAAATTACAATTTTAACTCATATTGAAAAATCATTTATTTATAATGATTATAACTGATCTAAATGTTTATTCAGATGACCGACAACAGTAACATTAATACTATTTCAAATAACTATAAATGAATATTCCGTTATTTTCTTTAAATAATATTAATGGATATTCAAATAAAAATCAGAATTTTCTAAGTCAAAAAACAGTTAATGATATTTGGAACGTCGGTGATAGCTGTTACAGGAATGATTATAATATGACATCTGATGTATATAATAAACATGTCTATCAAAAAAAGAAGAAGAATCGAAAGTATCTTTTAACACCCCCGAGTTCTTCCTCATCATCACCTTCTTCTTCAGTTAAATTTAAAAAAACACATATCTGGAAATTTAGGATGTATTGTCGTAGGAAATCCAAACCATATATTGGAATGGGCACTATTGAAATTTATTCAAGGTTAATCCGTCATGGGTTATATACTGGATTTAATGATAACAGGACAGATAATTGTTCCTTAAATGGAATAAGGCATGATACCTTTTTAAAAAATGGGTTTCAATGTCATTGCCAATATTTTTCATTAAATTCAAGTCCATTAAAAAATATTATTTGTTCATGATGCTATTTTCATTAAAGATATTTATAAATATCTGTACCATTAATTATTTAAATATATATATTTATATATATAGTTAAGTATGCATATGTGTGTATATGAATTAAAATGAAATTATTGTTCTGTCTAATAATTTGTTGCAACAGACCAACTCTTTGCATCTCTCATTATATCAACAACTTTATCATTAATTACTGTTGATGCTCTTGTTAATCCAGTATTATTATATGTGTCATGAGTTGCATTTTCATTCCCTAAATAATCAGAAATCTCTTTCCAATTTTGTCTTTTTTCAAGAAATTCTCTTCTATTCATTGAATGCGTATTTGTAGTTTTTCTTCCAGTTAATAAATCTTGATGAGTTTCCAATAGTTCATCATTTTCTGTGTCATCAATACTGTATTTATTTCTATTGAGTAATTCTTTCTGAGTACCATAATATCTTATTTCTAATTCTGTTAATTTCAATGCTTGTAGATCGATTAAACTAATACCTTCATCATTCATTGCCCAACCGTTCCCACCTCGTATAATATCTTCTACACATTCTCTTATGGTAAATTCATTTGGTCTTGGATCCCATGGAACTTGGAAAGTTCTTTGATGCAATTTTTGAATTATTGGAGCCATATTTCTTGTTATATTAGATGATTGAAAATTTATTGGATCTCGTTGTTGTTGAATTGATTGTTGTTGTAAAAGTTGTTGATCTATATTATAATTTGATTGAGGTACAACTGATGTTTGTCTTGAAATAATACTTGATATTGGGGATGTGCTTGATTGTGTATGATGATGATGTGGTGGCGGCGGCAATTGTTGTTGTTGTTGTTGTTGTGTCGCTGCTCTGAAAAGTGAAGCTGTTGGTGAAGAGATATCGACAAAATCTTCTAATAGTTCACTAATACTTGTATGGAAAGTACCTGGGATTTGATTTGAATTAAAATTTGTTTGTGGTAAATTAAATTCATTGTATGAACCTCTAAATAATTTTAATTGAATTGAAACACTTAATAATGAATTAACTTTTGAATGAGTTAATAAGAATTTATTTGTTACAGCCATTTCATCTTCTCTTACATAATCTGCTAAATTTATTGTAAGTGTACCTAATTCAATTTTTGAATTATTTTCACCAATAATATCTTTATTATTTTTAATTTCATAAAAGACTTTAAATCTTAATATTTTTTCCATTAAATTATTATTTTTATCTACATGTAATTTAATTTGAATTGGGTTATAAATATTATAACACCATAAAACTTTATGTTGATCGATTGGTATTTTATGTGTTTCACCTTTACTTTCAGTTGAAATTTTTTGATTACTTTTCAATAATAAACCTGAGCGATTAAAATTAACACTATTATTACTATGTATAGTGCTTAAACCATTTGCATTTGTATGTGTATTATTATTATTATTATTATTGTTACTATGACTTAAACTATAAAGATGATTTATATTTTCTACAGTATCGATATTTGATATTTTATGTGAAGAAATCCCAGTACCATCTTTTAGATCCCATTTAACGTAACAAACCCCCTCAGATTGTGGGATATTAATTAGTTCATTAATACTAAATTCCAATAAAAATTTTGGTCTTTTACCTTTACCTGTTCTATTAAGTACAGCCATATTCATTTATTACTATGTTAATATGAATATAAATATGAATAAACCCTTTATTGTATTTTATATTACTAGTGAAAACATGTAAGTGTTTGTATAGTGTAGTGTAATGTAATGCAGCATATATATATATATGTGTGTGTAGTATATATATGTATATATGTGTATAAATATATATATATATATATAGTTGGTAATACTCAAACACAAGAATATGTCAATAAATTGAGTGAATATGTTAAAATTAAAATTTACTATTCAGTGATATGAATTTTTTACAATGCGGGTTAAAAAAAAAAAAAAAGAATATAGGCCATGTGAATGAATATAGATGTATTATTACATTTTAAGGCACCATACAATTACAATAGTGATGTATCGTTCGTTATACAGTGTGGATATACAAGCAATAGGTGTTAGTATGTGTGTTTATATATATAAGATATAGATATATAAGCCATACTATAACAACACACTACACTACTTAACTCTAGCCTGACTTAGTCTAGTCTCACCTAGGCTAAACCCTTTATCCATATGGACAGATCTCCAGCATACGCTACATATATCTGTTGTGTGATATGATATATATATATATATACAGATGATGTATTTCTTGTTAATCGCGCTTGCTTTGAAAAGACGGAAATAATATGCACGCACCAGACGGAAATAACAGAATAAAATATTCTTTCATTTTTTTTTTTCATTTCTCATGATTTGCTAAAAATATTATTTCCCATCACGTGCCCGTCCTGCACGTGACTCGCATTTTCCCAGAATTTTATATGATTTTCTTAATCTGGTCTGGTCTGGTCTGGGTTACCTCTTCTTGTGTTGTCGTGATGATGATGATAATCGCTTGATTATTTGTGGTAGCGTCTTATTTTCTCTCTTGGTGTGTGTGTAAAATGGCTAAACACACATACGGGAAGAAAGAAAGAAAACTGAGAAAAGTGAGAAAAAAAAAAGAAAAAGACAGTTGATGGATGGATGAGGGTGGACTGGACTGGACTGGTATTGTGTATTGATAAACTCATTTATAGATTAAGATTATTATTAGATTATATGATATTACACTATATTATAACATACTATACTATATAATATACTATACTATATAATATACTATACTATACTATACTACAATATACTATTGACAAAGGAATAGTTATTATACTCTTCACTTTTACTCTACAGTGGGACAGATTTGTATATTAAAAAAGAAAAACCCTTTGTGTGTGTGTGTGTGAACTCTTAGGATAGCATTCCCCCCCCCCCCTCTCTCTCCCCCATTTATTAAATAATGAGTTATAGGAAAGTTTCTGGGATGTCTTCAAGGAATATTACTCCTCTTTCAAAAGATTCAATGGATTCATCAGGTTCTGTACTACATCCATTAAATGGTAATACCAATAATAATACAAAAAGTTATCCAATTTTTATTGCTATTAACGAATATAATAAAAGAATGGAAGATGAACTAGATTTTAGTCCAGGTGATAAAATTCAAGTTATTATTGATGATGAAGAATATAACGATGGTTGGTATTATGGTAAAAATTTAAGAACACAAGAAGAAGGCTTATACCCGGTAGTATTTACACAAGAAATTAAAATGGAAAGAAAATATCCATTAACAAGAGCAAAATCAACAAAAAGATCTGTTTCAAATGATAGTAATACTTCATTATCTTTTCAAATGTCAGAAGCTTCTTCACCAACTTCAATTAAAAATCCAATAGAAGAAATTGACAACGCTTTAAATGATCTAAATAGTAATAGTAATAATAATAATAATAATAATAATAATAATAATAACGATTATGATGATGTTGATGTTGATGTTGATATAACAAATCAAACTATAATAACAAATACTCCAGAATTAAATATTAATAAAAATGAATCACCACTAGATATAAATTTAATTAAAAATTGGACTCCAAATGATGTATCAAATTATTTTTCATCATTAGGTTTTGAAAATTCATTATCAATGAAATTTCAACAACATAAAATTTCAGGTTCAATTTTATTAGAATTAGAATTATCATATTTAAAAGAATTAGATATTGATTCATTTGGTACTAGATTCGAAATTTTTAAACAAATTGAATCTATTAAAAAACAATTAGCTACAAATCAATCAAATTCAATTACTAATAATATATCAAATAATAGATCAAGTCAATTAATGCCTCCAGCATTTGTAGATCAATCATCAAATACAATAGAAGATGTTGTTGAAGAGAACAATACAAAGATAAATAGATTTTCAAGGTCTCATGCAAGAACAGGTTCAAAATCTTTAGATGATATACCACTGTCTAATAATACTACTCCACAATCCACTACAAATAATAATATAACACGTTCTCTTTCATATAAACAAAGACCAGTATCAGTTTTAATTAATGGGAATCCAACAAATTCAAATTCAAATTCAAACACTACTATGGATGAATTAACAATACCAAAATCTGTTGTTGAAGTTGCTTCAGATAAAACATCATTCACATCACCAAGAAGAGCTCCAAAACCACCTTCTTATCCAAGTCCAGTTCAACCACAAAAATCTCCATTACCTTATAGAAATAATAGTATCAATGATAGAAGTAGAACTCCATTACAAACAGATTTGAAAAAATCAGATTCAAATGAATCTTTTACTGATTTAATTAATAGAGTAACAATGTTATCATCATCAAGTAATAACAACCTTGAAAATGAAGAAGATCAAGAAGGTGAACTGTCAGAATCATCCAGTGTGTATGGTGATGCAAGTGAATATAAAAAATCAAGTAAAACTAATTCATTTATATTAAGTCCGAATAAACAACATTTTACAGAAAATGCTGCTAAAAATTCTCCAACTGGTAAAGAAGTTAAAAATGGTACAACAAATTTTACACCATCTTTCTTAGGATCATCATCACCTTTAAAAGAACATAGTACTAAAAAAGATGATTCAAAGAGAAGAAGTTTAAGTGCCAAGGATTCAACAATGACAACAACAAAAATAAGTAACGGAATGATTTTGGATGAAGCTGATGAAGATAAGAAAAGATCTGTTAGTGATGCCGTTAAAGGTAAACAACCAAAGAAGAGTTCTAAAAAACAAACATCAGCCTTTATGGAAGGTATTAGAAGTATAACGGTACAAGATGCAATGAAAGATGCAGATTGTTCAGGTTGGATGAATAAGAAAGGTTCAAGTACAGTAGGTGTTTGGAAGACAAGATTTTTCACATTACACGGTACAAGATTATCTTATTTTAGCAATACAACAGATTCAAGAGAACGTGGATTAATCGATATTACTGGGCATAGAGTTGTACCGGCAAGAGAAGATGATAAATTAGTTTCATTATATGCTGCAAGTACTGGTAAAGGTCGTTATTGTTTTAAATTGATACCACCTCAACCAGGTTCCAAGAAAGGATTAACATTCACACAACCAAAAGTACATTATTTTGCTGTTGATACTAAAGAAGAAATGAGAACGTGGATGACTACATTAATTAAAACAACTATTGATATTGATACTACTGTACCTGTTGTATCATCATATTCTACACCAACTGTTTCATTAAGTAAAGCACAAGAAATGTTATCTGAAGCTCGTGAAGAGAATAGAATACGAGAAGAAACAAGAGAAAAGGAAACTGATGAAAGTAAAATGCTTTGGGAACAACAACAAAATATGAATGTAACTGAAACTTTATCAGAAGGTACTAATAACAGTATGAGTAAATTTGAATTACAAAAAACTACTACAACAAATACAAATACTACATCATCTACTACAAAGCAACATTATATGAGTACACCACATGTAGATGGACATCATGAAGAAGATACCACATTATCTACTTCAAATTCTACATCTGCTAGTAATAATACTAATCAGAATAATAATAATACTACTACTACTACTACTAATACAGCAGTGTCATCGATGGGATTCTCTAGTCCATATTTATTAGCATCAGGTATGTCAACACCAAATATTGTTCGTAGTAATAGTATACGTGCAAAAGAAAGAGCTTCGACTACACAAGAAGATTATTTTGGATCTGCTAAATATACAGGAGACAAGATATAAAAAATAATTGCATGATACTAACAACAACAACAAAAAATAATAAAATAAAAAAAATAAAAATTAAAAGGACAATAATAAATTCATTCCACTTCACTTCACTTCACTTCACTTCAATTCATTCGGCTTCAGTATTACATTTTAACAAGGAAACTTTTTTTTTTTTGCATGATTTAATAATGCATATGTAGATATATATATGTACATATATAGAAGAGATTACCATACCCATCATCATCATCATCATCATCATCATATATCTCGGATTTCATTCCTCATGATCTCATTCTCCATTTTTCTCATCCCGTTCCCTTCCATTCCCTCTACCCTTCCTCAACAGACTATTTGTAATATTTAGCTATGTAATAATAATAACAATAACAATATCTCTTATTCCAGGTACCTATTGAACACTTATTCTGTAACTTGTCCATTACCATTCCACTAATCCCACTAATCCCACTCCCATTCTTAACAAAAAACATTTCCGCCCAAAGTATAGTTCATCCCACCCAGTTTACCGCACAAACGCGCCCTTTGTTGGCGTATTCCACTCCCACTCCCACTCCCACCTGCACCCACTCTACTGTATGCTTTCGTAACTTTTTTGCTTTCGCTTCGCATATGTTACTCTTTTGCACTGCTAAGTGGAAACTGAAACTGAAAAAATAAGAAAGAAATTGATGTTCATGTTCAGGTGAGAAATTGAAGAAAGAACGAAAGAAGATGGAGGTGGGAATTTTGACACTATAAATATTTACATTTTGGATATTAGTGTATATTTGTAATACACAATTGTTATTTCTATACATATAAAACAGCAACAAAAGTTGTATCGTATATATATATATTGACTGTTTAGGGTCGTGTGTGTGTGTGTGTTTTGCAGGTTATTTTGGGTTGGACATTTCTTTTACTGTTCGATCGTTTTGATCTGTGTTTTTGGTATTGTCTCTATTTTTGGTGTGTTTTTTTTTTTACTTTCAGACAAAAAGAAAATAACATTAATATAATTAATAGAAACGTTGAATTAACTATATTGTATACAATATTAAGGTTTGAACTACAGAAAACCAGAAGAGAAAAAGAATTAGATTATTCCAAGGCATCTTTAACATTCTTTTTTTTTTTTTTCCGATTGATAGATATACCATATTAATATATATATATATATATATTTTGGTTCCTGGAAACATTGTAATAGGAAAGGATTCAATTTGAATTTGAAATAAAATAAGGACTATAAAATATATATATATATATATCTTGTTGGTGTTATAATTTCCGTTTATTTATTTGGGCTTTGTTTTTTTAAAAAGCAATAATTTTTAAGCCTACTATATCCCATACCACACCCCCATTGATTTACACAATCTGCAAATTAAAGTAATATTTTCATATACATGCATAAAATGAGTATTATATTTGCTAGAAGGTTTTGGTTCATAAATGTACTACTGTGTACTCTATCGTTAACTTTATTATCATTATATCCTACTTGGTTAACTAATATACCAAAAGTACCGTATGGAAGAAAATCAAAAGGTTGGGTACATCCAAATGTTTACCGATACGGTGAACCTGTAGAATTAATTGTGAATAAAGTTACTTCATCAATTAATGATATACCATATATTTATCATGATTTACCATTCATTTGTCCACCAACAAATGGCAAAAAACCATTACATAATTCCTTAAATGAATTAATTAATGGAGATTCAAAATCTGAAAGTGATTATTCATTGAAATTTGGTTATGATAATCCATGTGAAATTTTATGTGCAAGGAAAACTGATAAAAATGGTATAATAAAAGCAAAAGAAATGATTTCCAAAGATAACTATTCAGTTAAATGGTTTATTGATGAAGAATTGCCTGCTGTAACAACATTCATTTCAACAGTAACAGGCAAAAAAAAATATGTTCCTGGTTTCCCATTAGGTTTTAAAGATGAAAATTCTGGTGAACTTTATTTAAATAATCATGTTATGTTAGTAATAAGATATAATGCAATCGATGATGATAAATTTACAATTGTAGGATTAGAAGTATATCCAAAATCTGTTGCTGATTATCATTGTCCAGGTGCAACAAGAGGTTATGAACATTATAAATTAGAAGAACCTGATGTTGATGATGAATTAACTTTTATTCCATTCACTTATTCAGTTTATTGGAGAGAAGATTTTGAAGTGGATTGGACTTCAAGATGGAATATGTTTTCTGATAATTTAGAAGATTTAGAAGATGAATTAGAAGATGAATCAAGAAGTTCTTTAAAGGATTCACCTTTTTTAATTTGGTTTAAACCAAAGAGAACAACTGCTCTATTGATTTTATTAACTACATTGGTGATATTAATTATAAGAAGACATGAACTTAAAAAAACTCAAGGAAAAGAATACGATAAAGTGTATATCACCGCAAGGGAATGGATACAGATTGTAAATTCCCATAATAGAACATATAGCATTCAAATAGTAACATTATTTGCTTCAATGGGTGTACAATTTTTATTCATTATATTAAGTGTTATTAGCTTAAAAAGTTCATTGAATAAAATTCATAATTTAAGCAATATTGTAATATTAAATTCGGTATTTTGGTTGGCTACCAGTATTATAATGGCAGCGTTTACCGGTACTTGGTTAAGAACCTATTTATTCAACAAAAATTCAATAAATTATGATCCAAAGGTATCTATATTATATGGTTCATTTTTACCTGGTATTGTATTAATAGCATTGTTAGTCGTTAATACTATTGTTTGGATTGTGGAATCGACCCATAAATTACCTCATAATAAAATAGTATCGATGTTAACGGTTTATTTTATTTCAAGTATACCGTTAAGTTTAGTTGGGGGCTCGTTGGCTGCAACTTTCTACAAAAATTATAGATCAATAACAAATAAAAAACCATTGCCATATTTAGAGAATGCTGAGAAAAAGAAGACAAAATTAACAAAAAATTCACCAAGAATAAATTTAACAACAACAATTCATTTTATCATTTCAACACTGATACCATTTTTCATTATAAAAAAAGAAGTTGTAAATATTTACTATTCAAGTTGGCTAACTCAATGTTCATTTTTCAATTACTATGGCTTTATAATTACAAAATTTGTAATGATAAGTTTTATAGTTTCAACTACGTCATTAATTGGTTGTTATATATCAATGGTAAAAAGTAATAATAATAATAGTGGTCTGAATTGGTATTGGAGATGTTTCTTAATGAGTTTTAACACTTCGATAATAATGGAACTTTATTCACTTCACTACATTTTTTTTACATTACATTTACGTCAATTCTCAAATTGTTTATTAACAGTTTGTTATAGCTTAATATTCAATATAATGGCAGGTTTAACAATGGGATCAATTGGTTATTTAACATGCTGTTGGTTCATTCTTAAAATATATAGAACCAAAGTTGTTGAACATTATTAAATATTTTGCATTTGCATTTACATTTACATTTATATATATATATTAATATTTATATTTATATTTATATATATTCTAACATTCATAATAAGATAATGATTTGGTTATTTATTTATTTATTTAATAATTGATTTTTTTTTAATTGGTTTAGAATTGAACAGTATTGTTATCATTAATCGTTTTATGTTGTTGTGGAGGTTGTTGATGATGATGCACATAACCACCCATGCCATTATTATTGTTGTTGTTATTGTTGTTGTTATATGAAGTACGGTTGTTATTATTAAAATTTCTTCTAGTACCAGTGTTGTTATTATTACTATTATTATTCTTATTATAGTTACTATTGTTATTTCTTCTATAGTTACTGTTATTGTTACTGTTATTGTTACTATATCTATTATTTCTTCTATAATTGTAGTTATTATTCATGTTGTTGTTGTTGTTCATATTGTTGTTATTAATTTGTTGTCTAACATTTTCGATGATATCATCTTGTAAATTAATATATTTAATATAAGTTCCCCTCAAATAAATTTCCTTTAATTTTGTTATTTCAATTTTATCACCTTTATTAAATTCATTGTTGGATATACGTTGTGTTACATCAGATAAAGTTAAGTTCATCCAATTATCAACATTTGTTAATGTACCTTCTATAATTTCGCTATTTTTTAATTCAATAGACATTTTCTGTCCTTTAGCATTAGTCAATAAATATAATGGCAACATGATTAATTTATTTTAATTAAACCTTCTTAGGAATGATGATCGGCCAATTTTCTCTTCGTTTTTATTCGATATCAATCAATAGCAATTTCTTATTCCGTTTGAAGAACTTAATATTAGCTTATATATGTGTTATACTGTTTTTTAATATTAAGCAAACCACTAATTTTAACTAATTAACTGACTTCTTCATTCATTATTTGTAACTTTACATTTTTCATATCGTTATTTTTTTTTTTCAAAAAATGGAAAAATATTGAAATTCTGTCGCAGCATACGGCTGCCGTTATATGTGATCCGGTACCCTTTAAAAATCAAAAAAAAAAATGATGAGAAAGTTACTATAAGGTAATAAGGAATGGGGGGAATATATAAAACAAAGAGAATAAGTTATCTGATTATTCTTACTTATAGTACTTATACAATTATTATGTATTCATTTTAACATAATTAGTTAATATTTTACCCTATGTCGGCAGAAGAGAGAGCTATAGAGGGAGATACGGAGAGATATGTTATTAAATTCTGTAGGTGATCGTGGTTTCACAATATCAATCAAGAATAAGATAAACTTATAGAAGAATAAGAATAAATTGTCTTTATATGATTTGTTCCCAAACCAATCACTTTTGTGTATATGGCGTAAATTCCCAAAAGTTTGATTAGAATAGAATAAACTGAAAACTGTGTAAAAGAATAGTAAGTGTCTGATCCATAGATATGAATCATAGTGCTATAACACAATGGGTGATTGCTACAGCACATTATGGGTATCTCTTATAAAACTGGAATATTTGAAAATATACAATATATATGGAAATATTGTATGTGTTTCTTCTATTTTAATGGCTGGGCGGCTAAATTCTATCACATTTTAAAGGGCTAATCCGATCATCTATTACGTTCGTCGTTTGAAGTGTGAAACGCGTTACGCGATTTGGATACCCGTTTAGGTAAATAATTACAGGACTGTAATTAGAAAATAAATTAAAATAATATCTCTTTGGTAAATAATTGGCAAGTTAATCAATTGATTAATTTGGTTATGAAAGTGATCTGAAGGCAGACGTATTTGATATCTCTTTGTTTATCAATTTTTAAGTTGTCAAATTGTACATTAATTGTGAATCAATTACATTTACAATTTGTTGAATTTCATCTTTTAAGAAATATTACTGTTAGATCTTATAAATAGGAAAAAATAATTGATTGATTTTATTACATATTAATAAAATAATAAATATTATAAGTTATATTAGAAAGATATCATAATCTTATATTATCTGATTGAAAATTTTATAATTGAATGATATAGCTGGAAGGAATACATTATGATTGATCAATCTTTATCCGTAATACCCAATTTACAACCGTCAATATTTACGAATACTAATGCAAATGCAATTGCAAATCCTGAAGTAGTCTCGCCTGTGATTGAAATTGCAACATATGCTGATACTGATGTTTATGAGTGTTATATACGTGGGTTTGAATCACGTACAGTAATGAGAAGAACAAATAATGATTGGATAAATATTACTCAGGTATTTAAATTAGCATCGTTCTCAAAAACGAAAAGGACAAAAGTACTTGAAAAGGAATCAAAAAATATTCAACATGAAAAGGTTCAAGGTGGTTACGGGAGGTTTCAAGGTACTTGGATTCCTTTACACTCTGCAAAAGATTTGGTTAATAAATATGAAATTGACAATCCTGTAGTAAATGCAATATTAAATTTCGAACTAGATATAAATAATTTACCTCCAAAAAGAAGCAAAAATAGTATATTGAAAAAAACGTCGCCAGGAACAAAAATTATATCACCATCATCATATAATAAAACTCCAAAGAAAAATAATAACAGCGTAATTAAAAAGCATAAAAAATCTTCATCCACAATCAATCCAAGTCCATTACAAAACTTAGTATTTCAAACACCACAACAATTTCAGTCTATAAATAATTCAATGACAAATTCAAATAATACAACAAATACAGCAAATACAACAAATACAACGATTTTAACAACATCTTTAGCTATGGTGAATGGAACTACTATCAGCAAAAACATTAATATTAATAATTTAACTGACAGTAAAAATAAATATTCAACAACTCAAAAACCACTACAGTTTTTTTCAGTCCCTACAAATGGTACCCCAACTGACAGTAAGAAAAGGAAAGACATCGATACTCGATTCATGTCCGTTGATGATTTATCATTAGATAGTTTCCAAGATATAGATGACCCAAATAAGTTGCAACATTATAAAAAGTCGAAAGATCAAGTTCTGTGGCAAGACACTAGCAACAATAAATTGAACGCACACTCTAATGTATGTTCAAATGGATCATCTATTGAAATGTTCTCATCAAATGATGTTCAATCACCACTATCGTCCCGTTCAACATCCCCACGTACTAAAAAACAAAAATTAATTAACATCGATCAATATAAAGATTTAATGATGCAAGTATTATCATCAGAGGATTGTTCTGATAGAAACTACACCCTGCCGCCGCAATTATATGATCCACCAAAGAACTTTGATGTAAATTTTCAAGTAGACGACCAAGGGCATTCTTTATTGCATTGGGCAGCAGCGATGGCAAATATTCCATTGATTAAACTATTATTGGCCCTAAATGCTAATGTTCTACAGTGTAACACTAGAGGTTTTAATAGTGTTTCAAAATTAATATTTTACAATAATTGTTATAAAGCTGGCTCTTTTAACGACATTTTATCATTATTAAGAATATGTTTAATCACCCCAGATTCCAATGGACGTTTACCGATGCATTATTTGGTTGAATTGACTGTTAATAAATCAAAGGATCCGCTTGTAATAGACTTTTATTTGGATTCCATAATTCAAAATTTGAAACAAGAAGAACAATCACTTTTGATGATGTGTTTAAATTATCAAGATAATATGGGTAACACTGTATTGCATTTAGCAGCATTGAATTTAAACATGGATGTTTATAATAAGCTAGTCTCTATGGGATGCTCGACAGAAGTAACAAATTTTGATAATGAAACTCCAGCAAATATATTAACTAAGCTTAATTATTCACAAGTCCCACCACCAATTGTTTCACCTAATTTTTCTTTTGCTAAAAATATGAAAAGTACTCCAAGTTTATTACAATCCTTGGAGCCATCTGATATGTTGAGGGGTATATCAATGATTCAAGATCAAGCACATAAAAAGATTCAAAATATGTATCAAAGCTTGGAAAATTCTATAACTAAAAAGAATGAGAAGCCTGAACTTTTAGCTACTCCAGTAATTACAGGTATGAAGAAATTACATTCTTCCATAAATGATAACTCTTTCAATACCACAATAGATGACATTTCAAAAATTGATTATTTAGTTACATCTTCGGTTCTTAAAGATAACAAAGTCGCGAATTCCCAGGTCTTAGCAAATTCGCCAATTATTTATAAAAAGGCAAATTTACATAAAAGTTCAAAATATGATGTACCATCTCTAAATACTTATGATAATAATCTTCCAGTATCAGCCATCGAAAGGGAATCGAAAGACACGTATGGTTTGGCGTCGAAGCTAACCGTATTATCACAATCGCTGCTCGATTGCATCGGTAGTGAATCTAAAGACATAAAGAAAGACATTGAAACAGCCAAAGCTAACATTCAATCTACAAATGACAGGATTAAGGCATTATCACAAAAACAAAATATTTTGTTAAAGCAATATCATAATAATGAGGGAGCAAAATCGATAGCTGAAATGGAAAATAAGCATGTTGAAATGAAAAAATCTGTAAAGATGGCACTAAAAAACTTTATTAACTCCTTGGAAAAAATTCAAGCAAGAAAAATAAAACAATTAGTCGAAGAAGAAGAAGCACAACTGAATAAAACTCCTGATGAAACGTATTCGCGTGAAACTCAATTACAATTGGCTAAAGAACTAACCGAATTACAGAAAAGAAGAAGATCAGTGATCAAAGAGATTGCAGACACTCAGTCTATGTTCAATACCTCGGTGAAGATACATAAATACAGACAACTGATTGGTATGAGCATAGAGAATATTGACCTAAAATTAGATGATATTGAAACAGACTTAAGAAATACAAAATAACCGTGGGTACTCGAAATGGTCCCAAATTTTATTCCTGTGAAAGACAATGACATATCTTCCTCATATAGGATTGTAACTATAATATTATTTAAATACTTCTAATGTACATAATTGTATCTTTAATTTTCGATACATATTTGTATATACAAATCACATAACTGTTTTCTTGAATACATTCATTAATTATTTCGATTGAATCTCTCTACAAGGCAAACATTTCATAAAATTCTTTCAAAATGATTAATACAAGGGAAGCAAGAAAGCAAGCGTTGCGATGTTGAAAAACCTGTTTGCTATTTTTGTATGTTCATATGCAAAACTTATGATTTTGATTGTGGTATAAGAACTGTGATATAGCTTATAGGACTGGGCTGCCCAATTATCTGCAGGTTTTTCAGGTTATCAGCATTATGGCTAACAAAGATGATGAGATTGCTAAGAAAGAATCACCAAAAAAAAGGGAATTTGTGAGACCACCATTTGAACCGCTACAAGATATTAAAAATGGTATAAGTTATTTGTTATTTGACCATAATGCCAATTTAATTGTTATTCCAGTGTTATTATTACTTGAATCTTTGGCATTGAAGGTTATTAATAACAAAATTGCATATACTGAAATTGATTATGAGGCTTACATGGAACAAATTCAGACAATACGTGATGGGATTACTGATTATTCAGTGATTAGAGGCGGAACAGGGCCACTTGTATATCCTGCAGGTCATGTTTTGGTATATAAATTTATGAGTTGGGTTACTAATGGTATGGATAATATTGAATATGGTCAGGTATTTTTCAGATATCTTTATGTAGCAACGATGTTCTTTCAAATGATATTGTATTATATTTTGGAATTACCACCATGGTGTATAGCATTAGCATGTTTATCAAAAAGATTGCATTCAATTTACGTTCTAAGACTATTCAATGATTGTTTTACAACTTTTTTTGCCATATTGTCAGTATTATTACTAACAGTAACTACGCACACAAAGAAACTAAATATGAAGAAGTATCTAACACTTCTATCTGCCTTGATGTACACTATTGCAGTAAGTATTAAAATGAATGCATTACTGTATTTTCCAGCAGTGCTTGTATCCATTTATATAAATAATGATGGAAATTTGTTTGACACTTTCATATCAGTTATAATAATGATCGTATGGCAAATTATTGTCGCCATCCCGTTCATAAATGAATATCCAATGGAATATTTACAAGGAGCTTTTAATTTTGGAAGACAATTTATGTTTAAATGGAGTATCAATTGGCAAATGTTGGAAGAAGAAGGATTTCAAAACAGATGGTTTCATTTATCTTTGTTAGTATCACAAATTATTTGTATTTTAACAATAATATTGATTCAGTATCCTAAGTTTCCTATTCATTTATCCAAATCAATTGCTCAACCTTTCACCAAACAAGACATGTCATCTATTATTCCTTCAACCTTTGTTCCATTCATCTTAATAATGACAAATTTTATTGGTATAATATTTTCAAGATCGCTACACTACCAATTTTTATCATGGTATCATTGGACCATACCAGTCTTACTCTCTTGGTCCAAATTACCAATATATATTGGTCCAATCTGGTATGTATTACACGAATATTGTTGGAATTCTTATCCTCCAAATGCCAATGCAAGTTCACTACTTTTCTTCTTGAATGTTTCACTATTGATCTTAATTGTGTTCAATCAAAAATCTAAAGACTCAGTAGGGTTAGATATTCGTAGCAAGGAAAAAGAAATTACCAAAAAGAATAATTGATAATGTATATATATATATATAGGTATGTAGGCACCGATCTAGTACTCATCTATCTATAATTACTTAATCATTTTATCAATAACTCATCTCGATGAACTTATATAAATAGTGCACGTGACCCACATTTTTCCTAAATCTTAAAAATTCCAAGAATGAGAAGGGTAAAATTTGAAACCATTAATAATAAACATTAATTAATGCGAATAGAATAATGTTTAAAAATGTTAGTTAAATCAAAGAATAAGTTTATTGGTATATTATTTACGGTAAATATAGATCCGTTTGCTACGCTGTTAATACGTTTACCACATACTTATAGAGGAAAGATTTGGTTCTAAGAGGGAAAGTACGAAAATAAAATTTGAGAAAACAGCATAGTAAATAATAATAGAAACAGTTAACTGGAAAATAATGTCATATCCAGATAGTAGTGGTAGTAACACTACAAATAGTAGCTGGAAATCTATGGGTAATGGCATGTCTAATAATAACAATAAGAATAATAAGAATAAGAATAACAGTACTAATAATAGTAATACAAGTCAAGCATATCCACTTCAGTCGTTTGGAGACATGCATAATTCCCATCCTTCTTCATCAAATTCATTGAATACTCAAGTTCAAGATGAAATATTTCAAATGTATGGTGGTCAAAAGGAACCTCGACCAGAATCCAAGAAGCTGTTAAATGCCTACATTTATGACTTATTACAAAAATCATCCTTGAAAAAAACTGCAAAAGCATTTGCAAAAGAGACTAAAGTGGATGAAGCTTTGAAGAAATCTAATGCTAAAAGTTCGGTAAATGCCAAATCTAATAATGATAATACTGATTCAGGAGATATTACCCATAATGGTATTAGTTTAGATTCTTTAGACGATGCACCACAAGGATTTTTACTTGAATGGTGGGAAGTATTTTGGGATTTATTCAATGCAAAAACGCATAGAACAGGGTCAACGACAGCACAACAGTATTTACAAATATTGATACAACAGCAAAGACAAGAGCATATTTATAAAAGTTTAGCAGTACATGCAGCTAGAACGCAGCATATCTCTGAGCATAGAGGTAATTACAAAAATGAAACATTCGATCCAATGATGTTTGCAATGGCAGTTTCAAATGCTGCCAGAGGCGGATCAATTAATCAATTATCAAATATAGGGAAATATGTACCAACATCAAATTCGGTGAATCCAAGTTTAGAAGTGCCCCAGTCGCAACAGCCAATTCCAACAACAAATATTGGTGTCAATACTAATATGGCCCAGCCAAGTGCAGGTTCAAATGTACCCTCAAATTGGCAACTTTATAACCTAGCATCTAATGATCAAAAATTTGTTGCACCAACTCCGAATGATCCGGCATTCTATTATAATCAATCACAGTATACAGCATCTATGTTGGCCCAAAATCAACAGATGGGTCAGCAGGGTAATGTTAATATGAATAATATATCAGCACAAAATGCATTAAGAGCTCAACAGCAGCAACAGCAATTTCTATTATTCCAACAGCAGCAACAGCAACAGCAGCAACAGCAACAGCAACCACAGCAGCCACAGCAACCACAGCAACCACAACAGCAACAACCACAACCACAACCACAACAGCATGGGAAATATAAAGCTAAACCAGTGCATCGTCCTACTAAAAGAAGACGCAATACCAAATCAGATAAAAAGTCACCAGATGCTAATGTCAGTACAACAAATACTCCTTCACAACAAAAAGATGTACAAGAGAATGGCCAACTTGAAAAAAGTAGCTTATCTCCAAAAGAATCATTATCCTCTATTAACAATGCAAAATATACACAAAATAAAAGTAAAGGAACTGTAAGTAGTAACACTCCATCTTTATCAAATGTATTGCCTACAGAGAAATCCGATGATGATTCAAGCAGTTCTAGAAGTAATAAACGTCCAAGAAGAAAGTCAACTACATCTATTGTAGACAACGAAAAATTAGTGGCCACAAAGATTACAAGGATTGAATCTTCTTCAGAACCAGTAACCCCATTGGGAGTCAATGCTTCTTCGGTAACAGCACCTTCGAAGTCTTCACGTAATAACCATACTGCATCAAATGGACATAAAGTGGTATTACCAAGTTCATTGTCAACAGTAACAGAAAATATAATCAGTCCGACTCCGATAGACACATCTCTATATTCTGCTAATAATACAAAAAGTATTACAAGTAATTCGGTTCCTTCTAGCAACTCTGGGAAAAAGACAAGAAAAATAAAGAAATCCACTTCAGCATCATCATCTGCAGTGCCTACCCCGAATACGTCAGATTTCCTATCACTGCAAATCAAAAATAGGGCCTTCTCTGAACAACGAATTCCATCGTCTGGTATTAACAAGAGTCTTGCAAACTCTTCTACTTCGAAAAGTGAAAAAGAGGTTATCACTAATTCGATTCAACAACCTCTTGATAAAAAAACAGACGAAAACGAGAGCCCTAATAATAGTTTTAACAATGAGAATAATGACGAGAGTAAAAATATCAATACTAACACAGATCATACAGATGATAGTACAACTAATCTTGAATCTGAATTGACACCTAGATTAAATACAAATGATGATCCAATTATGGGAGACGCTTCGTACGAATTTGGTAATGATAATTCTCTAGATTTATTAGGAATGGGAAATAAAGATGATATGTTAACTGATGATAAAGGTAACAAGAATATTAATACAGATGATGATGCAAAGAATGCATTGAATATCGGTACGCAAGATGCCCCAAATATTACAGAAGATTTCGATATCGATCTCCTTGATGGAAATAAATCAGATTTCAATTTTATGGATTGGCAATGATAGAATTTTATTTTCTCATTTTAAATTAATTTTAACTTATATTCGAAGATAGAACCTGACAAATGTAACGTTTATTGAGCTAATTTTCTATTACCTTTTAGATAAACTATATAGTTTAAGTTGTAACAGTATAAAATATATCTAATTTTAATTAGTTGCGTAAGTACCCGAGGCGCTAGCTGCTGGCGATGGGCTTTATAATTTTTTAAGATGAGATGAAAATATATATCTTGAAACCATCTCGATCAGTAAAAGAGAGGATAATACTGAAGAAACTAAAAGGTCAATTATAAAAGTAAGCTCCTACAGTGAATATACAGGAGTAGATATTTGATTTGTAGTTTAAAAATCATATGGCTTCATTCTTTCAGTCAACTAATAAACCTTCATCAGGTAATACAATTGCAACAAATAATGATCTAGCAAATGATATTATTATTAATAATCCAGCAGAAGATTCTATTTCTGACATCTCATTCTCTCCACAACAAGATTTTATGTTTAGTGTAAGTTCATGGGATAATAAAGTACGAATCTGGGATGTAAATAATGGTAGCCCACAAACAAGAGCACAATACGATCATTCAGCTCCAGTTTTATGTACAAGATGGTCATCGGATGGTACAAAGGTTGCATCTGGTGGTTGTGATAATGTTGTCAAACTATTTGATGTTTCAAGTGGACAAAATCAACAAGTTGGTACCCATGAAGCGCCAGTACAATCGTTAAGGTTTGTGCAATGTGGTCCCACAAATACAGAGTGTCTGGTGACTGGTTCGTGGGATAAAACTATTAAATATTGGGATATGAGACAGCCACAGCCTATATCAACAGTCGTTATGCCAGAAAGAGTATATTCGATGGATAGTAAACAGCAGCTATTGGTTGTGGGAACTGCTGAAAGATATATTGTCGTAATAAATTTAAGTAATCCATCAGCAATATTTAAAACAGTACAATCACCATTAAAATGGCAAACAAGGACAGTTGCATGTTATAATTCGGGAGATGGGTACGCAATTGGATCAGTTGAAGGTAGAATTGCAATTAGATATGTTGATGATGAACAACAAAGAAAATCAGGTTTCTCCTTTAAATGTCATCGTCAAACAAAGGGAACAAGGACGATTGGATCTGCAAGTTCTACAAATGTATATGCAGTTAATAGTATAGCATTCCATCCAGTATATGGCACATTCGTATCAGCAGGTAGTGATGGGTCATTTCATTTTTGGGATAAAAATCAAAGACATAGATTAAAAGGGTTTCCAGCACAGAATGGTTCCATACCCGTTTGTAATTTTAATAGACAAGGTAACATATTAGCATGTGCCATCAGTTATGATTGGAGTACTGGATATACAGGTAATAGACAAGATTACGCAAACATTATCAGATTACATCCGACAACAGATGCAGAAGTGAAGGAGAAACAAAAGTAATTATATTCATAATCACTAGATATTATATATGCGAGTTTATTTGTATATTTATTTGTATTTACATGATATTAATTGTGTGGTCTATTATTTTATTACCAATTAATGTTTAAAACGTGTTTAAACATTTTCTCTAAATCATTTGCATTAATTCTACCCTGTGAAATTTTCATCCCCTTGCCAACTAAGAATTTTATTGAATTCTTTTTTTTGCCCGATTTAATATCGTTAATCAATTGATCGTTATTTAAGTCACTTAATATTGATTCACATAACTCTTTCAAATCATTTTTATTTATGTCTCTGATATTTTTTAGATCAAATTCTTCAATTATTTTATTCAAGTCAATATTTATGAAAGAATTACTTTCTTTTAATTCATTCAATATATGAAATAATAATAATTTACCGCTTGCATTTGAAATTTCTTTATTGTGAATCAATATTAAAAAGTTAGCATAAATTTCTGGTGTCAATGATTTTGCCACAAAGGATAGTCTTAGATTTAGTTTATTTAAATCACCTACTAATTCATGTAAAATCCAATTGATCGGTAATTTACTATTTAATTTATCACCGACTGTATTCGAGTAATGTTCAAAAACCTCGAAATAAAATTTCTGTAAATCTGTATGTGAGTATAAATCATTGGAACCATTACTATTGATGGATAAAGTTTTTGCATCTTTTACTGATAAACAATAGGGCTTAGAAGTCAATTTTTCAAATAATTGATCTGGCAAAATGGGCAACAGACCTGCTACTTTTTCTATCAAATCATTTGATAGATTTATTTTGGGTAATTCAGGATCAAGCATATATCTATAATCAATAGTTGTTTCCTTGCTTCTTAATTTTATTGTTTCAGAACCATTCCAACCTCTTGTTTCTGATGATGCTAATAATATATGTCCCTTGTTTTCTTTTATTATTTCAACTTGTCTAGTATATTCTGATTTTATTGCATTCATTATTGAACTTGTATTTGGTAAATTTTTCAATTCAACTCTTGCAAAACCATTAATTGATAAATTTACATCAACTCTCATTGCTCCAGTTTCCAAATCACCGGTTGAAATATTTAAATGACGTATTAAATTTTGATATTTTTTAATAAATGCATAAACTTGTTTTAAGTCAGTAAAGTCAGGCTCAGTCACCATTTCAATCAATGGGACATTAGATCTATTCAAATCTATACATGTAAGGTTATCTTTTTCTTTATATAATGATTTTCCTGTATCTTGTTCGATTTGTAATTGTATGATATTAATTTTTTTAAAATCTTGATCTATATTATCAAAATTCTTGTTTAAGTTAATAGACCCATTTTTAGCAATTGGAGAGTAGCATTGTGTAATCTGATAACCTAACGGTTGATCGTTATAAAAATAATGTTTCCTATCAAATGATGATAATTTATTAATATCACAATTTAATGATAATGATAATTTAATTGCATTTAATAAAACTTCATTATTTAAAATAGGTAAAGTTCCAGGTAATGCAACATCAAAATATGAAGAGTTACTATTTGGGTTATTAATCGAGTGAAATGGATCATTCGTTGATAATGAAAATAATTTGTTTTTTGTATTTAATTGTGTATGAATTTCTAAACCACATTTTAATTTGTATTCTGGTAATAGTTTAAATTTAGTGGGAAGGGTATTTGTTATAGTACTGTATCTTCTATACAGCCTTACCCTCAGCTTTGGGATCGGTACTGGCGCCATATGTGTATGGTTACTCTAAGTTCTTCTGGAAAAAGAATAGGATAAATATATAAACCTTCAACATTTACTCCCTTGATCTCTCTTAAAATCGCATCATGATAAATTATCTTTATTATATTACAGTTCTAGATTTCTGTTTGAAAGAAAAGCGATCACGTGCAAACTTAATGTCCTGGAAAAATAAAATAGTCACGTGCTACTCAATTTTCTCTTCTTCATGGGCGGCTAAATATTAAAAAGGGAAATCATTTTTGTGTCCCAAATGGAGGGGGAAGGGCGGCTAATTCTTTCTTAAATATATATATCCTTAGTAGTTGTGTATAAAGGATATTACGTTAAAAGATGAGCTTGTTTTTGTCGCAGATATATGTATATATCTGCAACAATGGAGCTGATGTGCATTAGAATGAAAACTATATTGGAGGTTGAGAAGACGTATTTACGGAAAAGAAACATAAATTAATATATCCAGTAGAAGGTATACAGGATTTAATTATCACTTACTCATAAATGTTGAGTTATGGGTATATATGAATATATGCATTAGGAGGATGTCATTTATTATCTTTCATTCATTTCCCTTGCATCATCTAACAGTTCAGTTACTCTTGTGGTTTGTTGAATAGAGGATATGTTTTATATAAATTATATTGATTTATGTTGATTATTCATAAACGTTCTACCACTATTTATACATTTTGATTTTATTCAAATGGGTGACCGATCACGTGATATGTGGTATCACATGAACATATAAACGTCATGTTTCACGAATATGATACTTCATCTCAAATTTTTATTTCCATCTCATGTAATATTTTGACCATAGATTTACGATTTAAAGACGTGTTTTTGTAAAGATATTTATCGATTGATGTTATAGAATTGAGTATAACCAGTGACTGTATCATATATCAATCGATAGAATACATATATACATCTTCAGAGATGTATTCTACTCCATTGAAAAATAGATTGGATTATACTACTAATTCAAGTAGCATACCCACAAATATTAATGTTATTGCAAATGCAAATACACATATTAATGATATCACAAATACCACTGGTAGTTTGAATTCAACTACCAATAATATCATTAGCAATCAATTTAGTAATCAATTTAATAATAGTAATATAGATCATTTAAAAATTAATGGTTTAAATAATACTAATCCATTAACTTTAGCAAATCAATATATTGATTATTTAGAAACTAAAGATACAAATACACCTGTATTAGATGAAAGATCATATTACAATAATGGTACTAATTATAATTTTACAAAAGATATTGGTGGTTTAGGTGCATTTACACCATTTGAAAGAGAAAAGTTAGTAAATATTCCAGATTTTATTATTAATCAATTAGTTTCAAAAACTGAAATAAAAAATGATATGGGTATATTTAATAAACTTAATCGTTGTTGGTTTACAATTGATAATAAATTGATCCTTTGGAATTATTCTACTGATTCAAATGATTATCAAATTATTGATGAAATTAAACACACAATCTTAAAAGTTTCATTAGTTAAACCTAAAAAAAATACATTCGTTGATCATATCAATTATTTATTAATAGTGGCAACTCAATTCGATTTGTATATTTTTGCCATTTCTTACAATTCACAAAGTCAAGATTTAAGTATATATAATACTGGTATGTCCGTTTCAATCCATGGATTAGATGTTTCTGAAATAGTTTCATTTGAAAATACAAATCAAATATTTTTTACAAGTAATAAACAAAATAATTTGAATATTTGGGAATTACAATACTCAAATAATAATAACATTAACAAATGTAATAAAGTTTGTTTAACTCAATCAACATTATCAAGTTTATTACCAATAAATTTGATTAATAAAATTCCTGGCAGCAACTATATACAATCTTTATTGGAAGAAGATTCAAAATATTCTCAAGAATATATTTCACATTTAACCATTGATCAATCAAGGGGTATTATTTATTCTCTATCATCAAAATCAATTATTAGAGCTTATTTGATTTCAAATAACGGCGAAAATAATACATCATTGATTGGTCCAATGACAATTGAACCAAATTATATTAAAAGAATAATCGGTACAACAACTGCAAGAGGTGCACCAATTTTGTCAAATAAATATTTAAAAATTTTAAACATTATTCCTGTCTCACAACAAGAAAATAGTAACCTATTTTTTGTTGCAATCACTGTTGGTGGTGTTAGATTATATTTTAATGGTTCAGTCGGTAGATCAAATATTGAAGCACTAAGATTAGAATCAATCAAATTTCCTCCTAGCTCAGTTACTCCACAGATTATTCAACAAGAGTTGCAAAAAGAACAGTTAGAACAACAAAAGAAAGCTTTACCTTTCTACTCAACATTAAATTCTTCAGAATCAGTATTATTAAAATTTCAGAAAAAATCATCAGTATTATTGGAGACAACAAAAGCAAGTACAATTATCTCACCAGGTATTTTTTTCTCTGCTTTAATCAAAACCCAACAAACACAGAGTAATAATGAACACAACAATAATTCTAATATAAATTCTACTACTACTCAAATGCCATCACAAGCAACAAATTCACAAGTTCAACATAAACTTTTCGTTTCTGTTCCAGATTACGGTATTTTGAAAAACCATGGTAAATATATTGAAAATGCAACCTTTTTAGATACAACTGGTCCAGTTAAGGAAATCATGCCATTAACAGCACCTTTTAATGCCACATCAAAACAAGAAGGTTATGCCAATTCTTTTGCTACACAATATAATTCAGAAAATATGAGAGTAGCAATTTTGACAAGTAATGCCATTGAAATTTACAGGTATAGAACACCTGATGAAATATTTGAATCATTAATAGACAACCCCCTGCCATTTGTTGTTAATTATGGTTTAACAGAAGCGTGTTCGACTGCATTATATGTCGCTTGTAAATCTAATAAATCGGATTCACTAAGATCAGCAGCACTAACTTTCTTCTTTGTTGGTTTACCAGGTATTATTGAGGTAAAACCAAAGTATAATCGTTATGCTTCATCTGCTGTCTCTTCTTTATTGAATAAGCCATCGATCGCAACCTTAAATGCTAACACAACCTCCGTATTGAGCTCTATTACTCCTCAAAAGACTTCTTTGACTGACACATACTCGGATACTAATAAAACTTCAGCCGATTTTAGTTTGGATGATGTTTTCTTATCCCCAAGATTTTATGGTATTTCTTTGTTAATTGCCAGATTATTTAGGGATATTTGGGATAGACCGATTTTTAAAAGTGATACACAAATCAAAACACAATCATCAGGCATGTCATTTGGTTCTAAACAACCTCCTACTAGTTCAAATCAAATTATAAGTATTTCAATTTCAAAATCAGATGTTGATTATTATTTATCCTCTATTACAATATTAAATGAGTTTTTCAATGTATATGGTAGCTCCATAACTACTGTTTATACTCCATCATTACCAAGCAATAATATATCATCCAATAAAACAATCGATAAATCAGAAGGAGTTGCTTATCAAGCAGAAAACATTGCTATCACAGCTATAATTAAGCTGGTTCAATCAATGAAGGAAGCTTTATCGTTTTTGAAGGTTTTGTATGAGGAAAGTGAAATTGATGGATTTGATAATCAATATTTGGCATTTGGTGACATTATTAGATATTTAAATGCAGATGTTCAATTAGACTTATCAAAGTTAAAATTTAAAGAATTATTTGCTCCAAATGACAAAAGTAAATCTTTAGTCAGAGAAATTTTATCTTCTATTATTAATAGAAATATCACAAGAGGGGCATCCATTGAATATACTGCAACTGCTTTACAAGATCGTTGTGGTTCCTTCTGTTCTAGCAGTGATATTTTAGGTTTTAGAGCCGTTGAACATTTAAGAAAAGCTAAGGAAATTGGATTAAGAGATTACGAATCCCTAAGTTACCATTTAAGTAATGCTATTAAATTATTTGAAAAGATAGTAGATGATATTTCAATTGATAAATTAAAGGAAGCCGTTTCTATTATGTTGGAATTAAAGTATTACCCAAAAACAATTCAATTTTTGCTAAATATAGCCAATGCGATGGATAAGGGTAATTTAGCTCATCAATATATAGCTAATGGTTCGCTATTCAATGATGATAGAAAGATAGTGTACGAAAAGCGTCTGGTTATTTATGACATGGTATTTGAAACGTTAATTAAAGTAGATCAATTGGCTGCAAGCAATACTTCAGCCAATACTAACGTAGCATTATCTAACGAATGGTCCACTCTAAGAGAAGAAAGTTACTCCTGTGTTTTTAACTATAAAGATAAATTGTTTCATTATCAATTATATGATTGGTTATGTTCTGAACAGCAACAAAATAAGTTATTACAATTAGATACAGAATATGTTTTACCATATTTACAAGAAAAATCAAAGGACTCATTAGAAATTTCTAATCTATTGTGGGTTTATCATTCAAAAAGATCTGATTTTTATGAAGCTGGTTCCATCCTTTATTCATTATCATTATCTAATTTTGATATTAAATTAGGTGAAAGAATTGAGTTACTATCCCGTGCTAATGGTTTTTGTAATACTGTTTGTCCACCAAATCAAAAACAAAACATGATGCAATTAGCAGGGAAAATTCAAGAAATATTCGATGTTGTTGCCATTCAAGATGATATTTTATCATTAGTAACAACTGATAGTAGAATTGATTTATCTTCCAAAAATGACTTAATAAAACAACTAGATGGTAAATTTTTACCTGTTAATGATTTATTTAATGATTTTGCAGTTCCTTTAGGTTATTATGAAATATGCTTAAACATTTTTAAAGCCTCTGATTTTAGAAACCAGGAAGAAATCATGGCTACATGGAATAATTTATTCACTTCTTTAAAAAAGGAATTGAATGCTGGTGGTAAATTAGAAGACTCTGTGAACTTCATAAATTTACTATCGAGTGTTATAATAAAAGTCGGTAGAAATGTGCATACATCTGAGTTCGTATTTCCAATATTAGAATTGTTCCAAATAATATGTAGCTTATTTGGTGAGGTATTACCAAAAGATCACATTAAGCCAGGATCAATTGCCTCAATTTTCATAAACTCTGGCGTTTCACACAATAAACTATATTATACTCTAAGAGATTTAATAGAAACATCGAGTGTCGTTCAAGATTCATACAAAACCGAAATGATCTGGTTAATTCAAGAATGGTACCAATCAGATAGAAAATTAAGAGATATGATTACTTGTGAGGAAGTATCGAACTTAGAAAACTACAGTATTGAAACTGATCCAATTGAGAAGTATATGAAACAAACAGGTAACAGCATTTAGTAAATATATATTTGTGTATTCATAATGTAAAATAACAATAAAATTAAACTACATATTTAAAATAGATGAGCCAAATTAATGTTTGTATAATTTATGTGCTCCATTTAGAGTTAAAATAGTTAATTATTTATTTAGTAAGGGTAAATTTTCAGTACTATTCGTTAAGCATTAAAAAATTAATTAGCAGTTAAATAAAAGAGATGGCAAATATTCCTAGTCCACTTCTTCAACTGTCGGACCAGTATCACCTGTTTCTTGACTTGGTCCAGGCTGTGTACCACCTGGCATTGCCCCCTCTGTTCCGCCAGCACCATAGAACTTTGACATTATTGGATTCGCAATGCCCTCTAACTCTTTTTGTCTCTCCTTATATTCATCAATAGATGCTGCTTGTGACGCATCTAACCAATCAATTGTTTCTTGGGTTGTTTTCTCCAACGTTTTAGTATCTTCTTCCCCTACTTTTTCCTTAAAGGATGCCTCGCTAATAGAATTTTTTAAGGTGAAAGCATATGATTCTAATTGATTTTTTGCCTTAATACGTTCAGATTCAGCTTCATCTTCAGACTTAAATTTTTCAGCATCAGATACCATTCTATCAATATCTTCTTTTGATAATCTTCCCTTATCATTAGTAATTGTTATCTTATTTGATTTACCAGTACCTTTTTCTAATGCAGATACGTTCAAGATACCATTTGCATCGATATCAAACGTCACATCAATTTGTGGCACACCTCTTTGGGCAGGTGGTATCCCCGTTAAATCAAACTTACCCAGTAGATTATTATCTTTTGTTCTTGTTCTTTCTCCTTCAAAGACTTGAATTAGTACGCCTGGTTGATTATCTGCATAAGTGGAGAATGTTTCTGATTTTTTAATTGGTATAGTAGAATTTCTTGGAATTAACTTTGTCATGATACCTCCAGCAGTTTCTATACCCAAAGATAATGGAGCCACATCTAACAATAATAAATCTTGTGTTTTTGCAGAAGTGTCACCAGTTAATATGGCAGCTTGCACAGCAGCACCGTATGCAACAGCTTCATCGGGGTTTATTGATCTATTTGGTTCTTTTCCACTGAAAAAATCAGATACCAATTTTTGAATTTTTGGAATTCTTGTTGAACCACCAACTAAAACAATTTCATCAATCTGGGATTTACTAATTTTTGAATCAGTTAAAACTTTTTCAACAGGATCCATTGTAGATCTAAATAGATCACCACATAATTCTTCGAACCTTGCTCTTGTAAGTGATGTGTAAAAATCAATACCTTCAAATAATGAATCAATTTCAATGGAAGTCTGTGAAGAAGAAGATAAAGTTCTTTTAGCTCTTTCTGCAGCAGTTCTTAATCTTCTTAAAGCTCTTTGATTTGAAGTTAAGTCTTTTTTATTTTTTCTTTTAAATTCATCTGCCAAGTGTGTCACCAATCTACTATCGAAATCTTCACCACCTAAATGCGTATCACCTGCAGTAGCTTTAACCTCAAAAATGCCTTCATCAATTGATAATAAAGATACATCAAAAGTACCACCACCCAGGTCGAAAATCAATACATTATGTTCCGCTCTTCCCTTTTTATCCAAACCATAAGCAATTGCAGCAGCAGTTGGTTCATTAATAATTCTTAAGACGTTTAAACCAGCTATAGTACCAGCATCTTTTGTAGCTTGTCTTTGTGAATCATTAAAATAAGCAGGGACAGTGACAACAGCATCTTTTACAGTAGTACCTAAATAACCTTCTGCAGTTTCCTTCATTTTGGTTAATACCATTGAAGAAATTTCTTCAGGAGTAAAAGTTTTTGTCTCACCTTTAAATTCTACTTGAATTATAGGTTTCCCTTCTCTAGAAATAATCTTGAAAGGGAAATGTTTTGCATCACTGACCACTTCAGGATCATCAAATTTTCTACCGATTAATCTTTTTGCATCAAAGACTGTATTATGTGGATTAATAGCTGCTTGATTTTTAGCAGCATCACCTATCAATCTTTCAGTGTCAGTAAAAGCCACATAAGAAGGAGTAGTTCTGTTCCCTTGATCATTTGCAATAATTTCTACTCTATCATTAGTGAAATGTGCCACACAGGAATAAGTAGTACCCAAATCAATACCAATTGCTTTTGACATGATATAAAATAAAAAAACACAAAAAAACAATAAATGACTAAACTAAATTAGAGATAATAAGTATAGACAATCAACTTGTTCACAATTTTATCGTCATCAGAGTCTTCCTTTATTTCCTTAACTCATAAAATTAAATTTAGAATAACTACAATCCCTCATCCTTATATGTAACTTTTATATTAAATTTTAGGAAAATCCTTAGACTATTTATTCCTATTTGCCCCTTAAACGTAACTTCAAACCTCATTAACTTTTAACAAAAAAAGAGGGCATCCCTTAAAATGATTTAAGTGGTTCGTTACCCGTTTTCTTGGATTAGCCGCCGAAGTGTGTGTCTCTCCCATACATAATAATAGGAAACAATAGCAAAAGAATATACCATTTTAAAAGAGAGAGAAGAACTACATTGATTGGTAATGTCAACTCAAATATATAAGATGTATGTAATTGTAGTTTGAATAGTCTCATTTTTCTTGAACGGTTTATAATTACAGGTAGATATTTCATCTTATATGGTAGAGAGTGGGAAGCATTCAAGAACGTCAATGATGATCAGCAATGAAGAGAGGTAGGGCTTTATCTCCAACCAAATGAATTGACATATTTTAGGTTGTTACTTTCTCATAAGTTATAATAGGTACTAGAAGACAGTATAATGGAATACCCATTTTTAAAATGTGGCATATATGTATTGCCAATTTATTGAAACAATTCATAGGTGTATTATTCTAGCCCTCACTCTTATACTGTGCTGTTTTCACCTATGCGGGTTACAAAATAAATTTGGTACTGGACGTGTGAAAAACTTTCCATTCAAGAAATTTGAAAATGAAAAAAATAAAAAAAAAAGTATAAAAGGTAGAGAGATTACAGTTTACTTCGATGTATTTCAGTATGTTTGTTCTTTCCATTTAAATATACTTTTCAGTATACTACTTTTAATGCAGATTCTTTAAGAAGAAAAGTAAGTTGAGTTGAGTTAGATAATGTAAACAAAACGTGCGTGGGGTACAGCATTATATTATGTTTATTGATTTTCAATTATAAATCAGCAGATTTGTAACGAAAATTTATTTAAACAGAGTAACCTTTTTAGATTAAAAACTATTATGATGAAAAATTCTTTATTTACACAGACCTGTACTGAACTATTTATAGTGTTGCAGATAAAATATTGATTGCCTTTTTATTTCTGATCTATAGTTAATTTCTTGAAAATATTTCTTCATTTATATATTCTTGATTGATACCACAGTTATATGTATACATAATGTAGTATACCTTGTCTCATTGTTGTATGTTGTTCTCTTAATGTGGTCAACTGATTCATTATATACAGAGATTTCTAGTAGGTTATATTTCTGCAATGTATATCTTACAAAATAGAATAATATAGAATAATTTAACTTTAACTGATTGCGTTATGATACTATATGATATTTTATTATATTATATTACTACAAAAGTATTATTTATTTTATGTTATAATAACCTCTATTTCTTAGCGGTCATTCTTCTTAAGTAGAAAGCTAATTCATCACCTTCCAAGATGTAACCATCACATCTACCAGATTGACCTGGTCTTGATGAGATACAAGCGTATAATCTACCAGCGCTGAATTGAGATTCAACAGATTGTTCAATCTTGGCAGAAGCGGCTCTGGAAGCCCATTTCTTTTCACTGTTCTTAGATGAAGCAATAGTTTCTTCTTCACCCTTAGTATTCTTCTTCTTACCTAAAGTTTGACCGTAGTGAGCTTCATACCATTGTTTGAATGGGGTAGCATCAATTTGAACAATAGCGGCTTTGGTTAAAGTGTTAGTTCTAACCAATTCGTTATTAGATGGATGATAAGAAACACCAACAATTCTGGTTTTCTTGGACATACCTTCAGAAGCCCATGAAAAGTTACCTGTTTCAATTCTTAAAGCTCTGAATTTCTTGTTACCACCTCTAGTTCTAACAGAATGAATTCTCTTAGCACCAATCTTGGTGTTGGCAGCTTGTCTACCTAATTCAAACTTTCTCTTCTTTCTGAATTGGGCTCTTTTGGCACCGGTAGCTGATCTTTTATGACGTGAATCACGAGAGATACCCATTTTATATTGATTTCGTTACGACCTTCTTTAAATTAGAACAAGGAAGATATTAATATAATATAAATGTGTCTTAATATCTATATATTTTTTTATATATATGATATTGCAATTAAAATTATAGGTAATAACATTAAACAATATGTTACCTTTCCGTACTAAGAATCATAGTAACTACATAGAAATTAAGCATCTCTCACATTTACAATACATTCGATATCTTTACAATTACTTCATTCAACCATGATACAAAATTTCCAAACGCAGTTTCCTTGCAATATTATTACAACATTAAACATTTTACACTATAATCTAACATAATTTTACTATACTTCATACCCACTCTCCCGCTCCCAAGCGACAACCTCATCGCATCAAGCAATAATATCAGTAATTATTTCATGGTTAAAAGATACCTTAGCCAGTAATAACAAGTTCAAGTGAAATAATTTCTCACTAAAAAAAAAAAGATGTAGGCAGAGCTTTCCGCCTAGACAGTTTTTCCCACCAGGCTGCTGAAGGTAGAACTTACCTTCCACGCAGTAAACTTTAGAAACTTCTCCCTAATCCTTCTGATCTCTTTTACCTTATTAAATGTAATTTTAATTTTTCATTTCTTACATAAAACAGAATATACATAAATCTCATTAACTTGGAATCCTTTTTTTTTTTACCTTTTTCACTAAAAGATATCGTGTCTGGGTTTTAACGAATATTTATTTTTTTTCTCGATTTACAGATGTTTGGCCACGAAATGCAGTCACTTGGTATGTACATATCACTGTTGACGAATTAGTAATGTTGATTGTGCTTTTTTCTTTTTTTCTTGATAATTTGACAGTTAAGAGGGTAATTCTCATCGGTATTTCAAAAAATTAAAATTAGCATAATTTGAATGTAATGAATGACTAGAGACTAGTGGATGGATATATATTATTGTATTAATATTATTTTATATTTAAACGATATTTAATAAGATTAGATACAATTCATTGTACTCTGAATATTAGTAGGATAAAGAAAGAACCTAAGAAAAAGAGCGTATACTGTTGTAGTCATCATGTCATACTATGATCAAATTGAAATTGAAGATATGACATTTGATAGGGATTCACAAATATTCTCTTACCCATGTCCATGTGGTGATAGATTTCAAGTATATATTGATGATCTATTTGATGGAGAAGAAGCTGCAGTATGTCCAAGTTGTTCCTTAATGATTCAAGTTATTTTTGATAAAGAGGATTTAAAAGAATATTATGAAGAAGCAGGATCACAACCACCTGAACCTATTTCTATTGCCGCTTAATTTAAACTATTGATATTAATATTGATGTTAGTAGTAGTATAGAACATTGGCCAGTTTTATTTTGCATTTTTTTTTTCTTTTTTCCACAACTCTTTATCATTCCTGTAATCATATTCCTTCCATTTTAAAAATCTGTCTGATTGTAATGATAAATATTTTGAATATGATATATAGTATCTATTAATAATATCCCCTTCAGTTACTAAACCAGATCAAGTATCTTAATTTTTTTTTATTGGCATATAAATTTATATACGACAAGTGTTAATATATAGAAAAAAAACACACATATATATATATATATATATATAAGTACATACATATGGCAATATTCTAGTTTAATCATTATTGTTTATTTGTTTACGAGTTGTTGTTTTTTTGTCATTATTTAATCGTCTTCATTTCATTGATATCCCCAATAAAAATAGAAAAACTGCAATCACAATGTATATTGTTGATGAACCACCATGTGGATCATTTGCTTTAGCCTCCTTCTCATTAAAAGATTTTAATGTTTGTTCTGCACGTATTCTATCTTCTGGATCTAAAATTTCATCTAACGTAATGGGTTTTTCATTTGCTGCATTTGCAATAACATCGACCTTTTTTTCTGATTCTTTGATAAGATCATCATCATGACCATCTAACTTTCTATTCTGAAGAACTTTCAAATTTTCTTCAATTATATCTGGAAACACTGCCTTAAATCTCAGACTTTGGAAAGTATTATATTCTATAGATTTTTTAGCTAATACCTTTTTTTGTAATTCACTAGTTGTTATTGAACCAGTAGTTTGTTCATCACCAGTCATAAAACTTAGTAAACCATTTAAGATAGTTGATACAGACCAACCTGGATTCCACGTATCTGGATGATAATCACTCATTGACAGACATAATCTAGTATTTTCTTTAAAACGACCATTTGGCGTAATCATACGAATAGCAGGAGGCTTATACGGATAGTCACTAGGAAATGTTAATGTACCGTGATATTGACCATCAAGATATGGAGAATCAGGTGGTCCAGTAATGATATAATGCCATTCCAAGATATTAGTTTCATTCGGTCTTGCCATGATGTATGGAGTAGGATTCTCGTTCATCATCTTATATTCTTTAGTTAGCCTCTTATGGGCTTGTTTGGTAGCCATATTTGTATTAGTTTAGTGATATTATGTATTATATTTTAGCGTTCTTTTAAATCCCCTTAATAAGATAATATTAGAAATCTATGGATTCTTTCCTTTTTAAATTTAAAAATCACAAAAATAACTGTGTTATAATACAAGAACTTTTGGTAGCCAATCTGAAGATCGATAGGTGGTATTAAAGTTAACTAGAAAGAATAATACCAGTAGTTTATTAAAAAACTGCTTCTGTTTCTTGGACGTTTATAAAATTATATCTTTTAAAACTTAAAATCATCTGTAATTACCAACACTTTTCTTAACTATAATTTTTTTAGTTTGCAAAAAAACGCTCCGGCATGTTCGTTTACAGAGAGAAAACCCTTATCAACAATATATGTTTAATGCATGTGAAGTAAGTGTGAATGTTAAATAAAATTATATATATGTATGCATTGGTCTATAAAGATATGTGTTGATTGATAGATATGACTACGATACACCAGCAGCAGGTTCTGTCCAGCTACCTTCTGGCCATTTTAAAATACCTGCATTTGTATAATCACCGCGATAGACAGATGGATTTTTTGTAGAGGCTTGTGCAATCCTTAAGTAAAGATCAGTAGAACCATTGTTGTAAATCAAGCTATCCTCTATTAACTTGGATAAATTGTCATCTTCTTCAATCAATATATCTAAATTGATAGAAGTGTTATAACCGACATACACTTCGAAATCATTGAGTAACAACGAAACTCCATCAATTACGTCAGTTGTATCGGTAAGGATATCGTCTGTGTCTAGACTCCAAGAGATTTGATGAGGATTTTTATCATTAAACATAAAAATCGGTGGCTTGAATGAAGAGCCTGCTTCACCCCTTAATAATGCAAAATCTGTTTCAACTATACTAGCAAAATCCCATCTAGAGACACCTGATAAAATTAAACCGATAAGAATACCTTGGAAAAGATATGCTGATACTCCTCTTGTAGCACAACCAGGTACTAGTATAGTTCCTAATATGTAATGATGTATCCTTAAATTTAACCCAGGAAGCATTGCTAAAGTAATTATTCCAAAAATTAAACTAATATAGATTTTAAAATATTTTTCAAATCTACCTGATTTCCATAAAGAATAGGCTTGGATAATTGCACATATCAAGATTGTAGATACGATAGATAAGACAGCAGTCAATGCACCAGCTTGTTCCTTTAAGTCCTTACTAGTCAATCTATCGACAGGTAGTCTATCGAATGTTACGTTATTCAACACACCAATCCAAAATGTAGGATACCAAAAGAATATCTTTGCAAAAGGGGAACCGTCTTCCAATGTTCTCTTTACGGAACACTTCCAAACGACATAAAGTACAAAACATAATGGTAGTAATCTTTGAAAACCAATACTCATTAGTTCATATGCTGAATAAGGATCATGTGGGTCTACTAATATAGGAGGATCAGTAGCTAAAAGAATAGTCCAATAACCAACAATGGTAACAACCCAGTATCCAATTATACTCTTATATAAATAAAATACTGGTAAACCGAAAATGATATTAATCGCTAGTATAATGAAACGAGGGTCATGGCATCCTGAGACTATACCATCTTGAACTTCCTTGAAGGTATATGAGCCAGGGAAAAAAGAGTTAAAAACAATTGATAAACCAGTATTATATTCACCTTCCTTAGATGGAAAATTAGATTGTGATCCATCCATGGATATACGAGCACAACCACCGATGATTGGGGATATGACACCAGCATGTACAGCTGCACTGCATGGAAAAGAGTCAGCTCTATAAGGAAAGGATAGTTCATTGTTTTCCCCTAAAGTATCACGACGGCCCCCTCCAATTTGGTAACCAACATATTTTACACGTTTATCACCAACTGCTACAGCAGAATATAAATAGCCGCCTTGATCGCATAAAGCTGGGCAACGAATATAGTATTCTTTATTATCGAATGGGCCACAATCAGCAGCATCAATACCACAGGCGTTGTTGATACCTTCCCAATTTAAGTTGGAATTACAACTTAGTGAAATAACAGGTATGTCTTCAGATTCTGATTTTGAAAAATAGTATGGTTTCTGAAATAGATATGGATGTAGTAATGAATGAACGACAGCAAACCAGAAGACACAGTATGCGACTAGTAATATTAAACGTGCCCATGTATTTGGAAGTATAGATTCAAATGTGGTATACGGAAATTCTTCTATAAATTTGGACCATCTCCATTTTAAAGGGAATGTTGGCGATTCATCTCTTGGTTCTCCAGGGCCATTCCAAATTTTTTTGAAAAACCTCTTTACAGGATTAGAATATTCGAGTAATTCCCAATCAGCTCTTTCATGAAGTTCTCTTTGTTGTAAGTGTTCGCCATTTGATGATAGATCAGCTAAAGGAATATTTTCATAGCCACTGATCTGGGTAGTTGAATCCAGCCCAGTCCATTCATCTGTATCTGTTTCATTTACTTTGGAACCCATCTAGTAAATTGGCGTATGGAATGGAAAAGGTCTCTGCTTATTGAATATACCTAGGAAGCTTTGATTGACCATTGGATAATTTTCTTACATCATAATACATTTTTTTTCTATACATGAATTGAACTTTCTTTCTTTCCAAATTAATTATTTTCATAAAAATTATTCACATTCTCTTACCGCGCTTCTCTTCTCTTAAGAATAATGACAATAAATAAAAAATTAAGTAATTCTGCTATTTTAAGAACGATGCTAAATATTTTTTAAAAATACGAATTTAAAATACATACGTATATATTGATTGCTACAGATAGCTAAAATAATTGAGAACTTAATTCTCATTAAATACATGACTATTATGAATACCCCCCCAAAAATAAATTATTAATATACAGAGAAAAAAAGAAAGAGAGAAAATGATTCAGTTACATAACAGAAAAATTGTTTTTATAATCATTTCTCTAATATTAACCGGAACACATTTCACAAGCTTCTGGATTATCAATTGCACAAGCTATAACTTTGGAGTTATAAATGTCAACATTTCCATCATCAGATTGAGCTTTTGGCTCAGCGGCAGCTGGTTGGCTGGAAGCTCTTGATTCGACTGGTGTAACAGGAACACTATCTTCGATTTTTAAGGAATTGACACCTTCGGAAATTGAAGAATCAGTGGATGGAGCTGGAGAAGGTTCTCTATCTAGATTTTCAGTTTTGACTACTAATTCAGCAGGTTCGGCCACGGCAGTATCATCTTCATCATCTAAATTAAATTTACGAGGTAAATATTTTGGACGTGATAAATTGGCAAGATCGGCAATAGTTTGACCAGCTTGTTCTGCGACAGCCTTATCAATTGTAAATTGGATAGCAGCAGAAGCAGCCTGTGTTCTTAAGTAATACATACCTGTCTTCAAACCTTTTTTCCAACCATAGAAATGCATACTAGTTAATTTACCCATTGTTGGGGCACGGATATGAATATTCAAAGAATGAGATTGATCAATGAAAGCAGAACGATCAGCAGCCATATCGACAATAGTTTTTTGTGAAATTTCCCAAACAGTTTTGTATAAATCTTTTAATTCTTGTGGAACATTTGGCAAGTTTTGAATAGAACCATTGTCTGTAATCAAATGTTGCTTCATAGATTCGTTCCAAATACCTAAATCTACTAAATCACGTAATAAGTATGGGTTAACAATTTGAAATTCACCAGATAAAACACGACGTTGGTACATGTTGGAAGTAAATGGTTCGAAACATTCATTGTAACCTAAAATTTGGGAGGTTGAAGCAGTTGGCATAGGGGCCAAAACTAAGGAGTTTCTTACACCATGTTCCTTAATTTGTTGTTTTAAAGCAGCCCAGTCCCATAAATCAGATGGAGTAACATTCCACATATCGTATTGTAAGATACCTTGAGATACTGGAGAACCTTCGTAAGTTTCATAGGCACCATCAATGGCAGCCAATTCAGAGGAGGCTTCTAAAGATGCGTGATAAATAGTCTCGAAAATATGGATGTTTAAATCTTTGGCTTCTTTAGATTCGAATGGAATACGCAATAACATGTATGTGTCAGCCAAACCTTGAATACCCAAAGCAATTGGTCTATGTCTAAAATTAGATTTTCTAGCTTCCTCGACAGGATAATAGTTACGGTCGATAACTCTATTCAAGTTACGAGTAACAACCTTAGCAATATCATGTAACTTCTTGAAGTTATAGTGAGAAGTCTTACCATCATCAGAAGTTTCAATAAAAGCAGGTAGAGCAATGGATGCTAAATTACAAACGGAAGTTTCATCTGGAGCAGAGTATTCGACGATTTCACAACATAAGTTAGAAGATTTAATGGTACCTAAATTCTTTTGGTTAGATTTTTCGTTACAAGCATCTTTGTAAATCATAAATGGAGTACCAGTTTCAGTTTGAGCTTCCAAAATAGAGTACCATAATTTTTGAGCTTTGATAGTTTTTCTACCACGGCCTTCTGCGACATAACGATTATATAAAGCTTCGAATTCTTCACCATATGCGTCATCTAAACCCGGAGCCTCACTTGGAGAAAACAAAGTCCAATCACCATTTGATTCAACACGTTTCATGAATAAATCGGGGATCCATAATGCTGGGAATAAATCTCTAGCACGAATTTCTTCTTTACCATGATTTTTTCTAATATCGATGAAATCGAAGATATCAGCGTGCCATGGTTCTAAATATAGAGCAACAGCACCCGGTCTTTTGTTACCACCCTGATCAACATAACGAGCAGTGTTGTTGAAAACACGGATCATAGGAATTAAACCGTTTGAAGTACCATTGGTACCAGCAATATAAGAACCAGTAGCACGAATATTATGGATATGTAAACCAATACCACCGGCAGTTTTAGAAATCATAGCACACTCCTTTAAAGTATCGTAAATACCTTCAATAGAATCATCTTTCATAGCGACTAAGAAACAAGAAGACATTTGAGGGTGTGGAGTACCAGCGTTGAATAAAGTTGGAGAAGCATGAGTAAAGTATCTTTGAGACATTAGATTATAAGATTCGATAACAGCTTTGATATCATTGCTATGAATACCAACAGAAACTCTCATAATCATGTGTTGTGGACGTTCAGCAACCTTACCGTGCATTCTTAGTAAATAAGAACGTTCTAAAGTTTTAAAACCAAAATAGTTGAATTGATAATCTCTATCGTATACTACAGCAGAATTTAATTCATCTTTGTTAGCCATAACGGTGTCATAAACATCTTTAGAAATCAATGGAGCAGGTTTATTATTTTCTGGGTTAACATAATGATGTAAATCATCAATAACTTGAGAAAATAATTTGGTTGTTTGTTTATGCAAATTTGAAATGGCTAATCTAGCAGCTAAAGTGGCATAATCTGGATGAACAGTAGTCATATAAGCAGCAGTTTCAGCAGCTAGGTTATCTAATTCTTCAGTGGTGACACCTTCATAGACACCTGAAATAATACGTTGAGTGACTTTAACTGGGTCGATATGAGCAGAATCTAAACCATAGCATAAACGAGAAATACGGGCAGTGATTTTATCGAACCTTGTAGGTTCTTTGCGACCATCTCTTTTAATAACGTACATTTTTTACTCTATTTATATAATGATCTTGTATAAAATGGACTTGTATATTTAGATGATTTAACCAATGAAAAAGGGAAATAGAGAAAAACTTATATTTGAAGATAATAGTTTAAACAATAAAAAATAATCTTAAGTTAAATCATTGTTTCAGTTTATATATTACAAATTATTTTTGAAAAAACCTATTTGAAATTTATAATCCCACCTCCAAACACGAAACGCGTTATTTTAAACGAATATTAATAATAATAATAATAATAATAATAATAACAAAAAAACGCGTCAACAATGTCATCACCAAACCCAAAGAAAACTAAACTAAGTAATGTAAATTATTTAAAGTATTTACTATATGTTTCTAGTATGAAACACTGCTTATTAATATTTGGTTTAAGGTTGCTTGTTGGTGTTGGTGTTTTTTCAAAACTTAGGTGTGTTTACTTTTCAGTTTACTTTGTTTAACGTCTATGATTACTTCATTAGTCTGAATTAAGTTACCTTATTTGATCTTTAATTATTTCAAGTAAGGTCTTAATATAATATGGAAATGAAAAAATATCTATTGTGTTCTTGATAAATATATTATGCAAAAGCGGTAATAACTTTTCAAGCGTTCTATTACGTATTGTTATTTATAGTTGTAAGATGCCCTTGGTTTCATTTTGGAATGTATACGAACAAGTAGATCAGTTACTTATATTCGTGTTGTCGATAAATCATATTGCAGTTGTTACACTTGCATTAGTATAAACACCTAATTTTCTTTTTTTTAAATATTGTAAATCAAAAGTTAAAGGGTAAATTTTAATTATTATATTCACAGAAAAGGAAAGATATAGTTTCCTTTTTGTTACCTTACAGTATTTTCTCTAATTGTAATTAAAGATAGGTAATACTTGCAAGATCTTTGAATACCAAAAAAAGCTGGATTATATTTTGGTTCATAAACATAACATCAAGATATTAATTAGATAATGAGTTGGCTTAAATATGTCACCAACGTTGTGTTGTTTCTTTAAGTTGGATTAGGATCCAGACTTAATTAATTGTTTTAAAATAAAATGTGTATATAATAGAATATTGAAATGATAATAGCATTATTTGCAGGTTGGAATGTATGGTTTGTAGCCTATTTCTTTCTTTTAGTACAGTATATTTTCATTTCACTATTTAATTTATTAATTTTTATAGTTACGATGGCAGAATTTTGAAAAAATTTCAAGTCATCGGGCAATATTAAAAAATAGGATCTAAATTGATAAATTAGCCAATTATTAAGTGATAGATTATATATAAAATTATGTACTCCTAATTAGTGTATTAGCTTTTTTGTTATATCCATATTGGCCATTCCTTGATTATTGAACTATGGAGGATACTACTAAGCTAAATACCTCAAAGTTAGGTACAAAACAATATTGGGATGATTTCTATGCATTAGAAAGAAACAATTTCAAACATAATCCTGAAGATACAGGTGAATGTTGGTTCGATGACAACGATGCAGAAATGAGAATGGTAGATTTCTTAACAGACAACATAGGAAATTATAATATCCGTTCGGATTCTTCAATGCTTGATCTAGGAACAGGTAATGGACATCTCTTATTTGAATTACATGATAATGATTTTGATGGACAATTTCTAGGTGTAGATTATGCAGAAGAAAGTATAAAATTTGCTAACGAAATCTCTAAAAGTAAAGAGTTAGATGACACTATTAAATTTTCTCAAGCAGACATTTTCCAAAATGACTGGTGTCCTGGAAAGTTTGACGTTGTATTAGATAAAGGTACCCTTGATGCTATTGCTTTAAGTGGGATCACATTTGCTGATGGTAAAACAGTCATCGATTTATATTCACAAGTAATTGAAAAATTACTTGACAAAGATAGCGTTTTCCTAATAACATCTTGTAACTTTACAGAAGAAGAATTAACAAAGATTATAGAAACCGAACATTTAAAGAAATGGGATACTGTAAAATATCCTGTATTTGAGTTTGGAGGTGTAAAAGGGACAACTATATGTACTTTAGCATTTTTGAAGGTTTAGATCACTTTGTCTATATATATAAGGGAGTGTCCTTACCTATAGCATGTTCACATACGCATATTTGATGGGAAAAGAAATGTACATTAAAAATATATACTAATTAATTTTGTTATATATCTACATAAACACTATTTATTCATTGATAGATGGTATTCAAGTCATAAAGTTTATAATGTTCTTCTATCTGACAAATAATGCACGACAGGGTTAACACCAGCTTCTTGTGTTAATTTTTCAAACCAAGAAAGTAGAATACCACCTTGTTTTTGGCCTTCTGGAATAGACATACCTTTGTATAGATATTTAACTAAAACATCTTGTTGTTTTGGAGATAATTGCTTTATAATATTAGCGATATCAGCTTGTCTTGTTTGTGCTAATGTTTCGAGTACTGCTTGAAAATATTGAAGTTTAGTGTTATCATCAGAACTATATGGGGGATCTTGAGTAGCTAATTGGATTGCTGAGTTCATATCACCACTAGAGGCCAATGAACGTAACTGAGCAATTTTGGGTTGTATTTCTTGTAAAGTAATCACATTAGCATAAGGTGGCACTAGATCAGCAGCAGTTAATCTCCCACTTTCTGGATCAAAAGCATCAATATCAATTCTTCTCCAATCTTCCATTTTTATATCAAGCACAGTTATCTCTTTGCTATTCCCTTTGTATATCAATATATCTGTATACTGTTAAATAAATGGTTACCTGTCTCTTATACTCCCCACCATGAATTTCATTTCAATAGGGGCGATTTTATTAAAATGGTTAATTTTTTTTTCAATTTTTTAAAGAGAACTTAAGCAAGGAACCTAAGGCGGGTAATGGTGCAATTAGATGGATTCTATTAGTTTATATACAGAATAAACAGTTATATAAAGAGGTATGTATGTGATCGACTGTGGTTGACAGTAAATCTTGAATGAATGGTTAGGTGTAGCTAATGAATAGCTGGTTCTAAACATGTATAGTATAGCAATTTTCGGTTGCCAAATATCTAGTGTTTGGTGGAACTTGCCGAATAGTAAATACCCATTAAATTAAGATGTTGAAGATGAAGATGAGTTTTCTTTACTTTTGTTGATAAAAACGTTCACTAGTTCATAAACAGTATCTAATTCTTTAACACCATACCAAAATAAGATCTTGCCGTCCATTAAATAGGATCCATCAGATCTATCAAAATGCCAAGAGATATTTGGATCATCTTCTTGGACACACCATTGTAAAGAATTATAATCTTTACGTAAAGTATTGAAAATGTTATCAGTAACATTGTTTAGCCAACAACTACTTGAGCATAGGAATTTATCCAATGTTGGGATAATATGATCCTCATTAACCACAGCCAAGGCTTCTAGTGGTTCATCAGAATAAGATGAAAATTTTGCGTTTTCTAAATGCTTTAAATAGGTGGCCACAGTCTGTTTTCCTGAAGATATTTCAGTGGAAGTTTGTAAAATATGCCTTAGTGTATCAATTGATTGGAATTCATTCAATGAGGTTCTTTTAATCAATTTATTACCCTTTCTAATTAAAGTACCAGCACCTGAATCAGTAAACAGTTCTTTTTGCAGATCTTGAACATTAATTATAGCAACAGAAGAAGTTCTTGGCAAATATTCTAATAATTCTTTTGTTTCTTTTATCTTCAATTTGGTTCCATATTTTACCCAACTTTTTCTCATCAAATCATCATATTGTTCATCAAGATCAATTATTGAAATTTTTTCATTTGTTTCACCATTAATAATACCACCTTTTTCATTTAAGTAAACAATTTTTAATGGTTCAAAGACACGGGCCAGTTCACTAGCAGCAATGTCTGAATTAATATTTAACATTTGTCCAGATGTAGTTGTTGCTAAGGATGTTAAGATTGGTAATGCACCTGCTTCAATAGAAGCTTCAATTGGCTCTTTTATAATGTTTGTTATATCACCAACTAAGTTATATTTCTTCTTATCCAAATATTTCGCTGTAAATACACCTGAAGTAATTGGTCTAGCACGAACACCAAGTTGTTCTAGTGCATTAACTAATTTTAAGTTTTGCTCTAAGAAACATTTTCTAACCGTATTCATTGTATTCTCAGTTGTGACTCTTATACCGTCGATGTATTCAGGTGTAATATTCTGCTTCATCAGATGCTCGTTTACTTGAGGTCCTGTACCATGGACTATAATTGGATACAATCCTAAATGATATAGAAACGATAGACTAGAAGCTAACTCTGGTAAATTTTCATCTATAATTGCACCTCCTACTTTAATAACGGCAAACTGTTGCTGTGAAACAGAAGTAAAATACTTTAAATATTGATTAATCTCACGTTTAGTACTGATATTACTCAATAATTTAACTACTGTAGATCTTGTTGCGGCTGATGTGTCAACTGAGTTATGTGAATAAAATAGTTTTGAAGTAACAATGTTGACTTTACTATCAAACCTCAATGGCAACTGCCTTACTAATAAACGAGTGGCGGATTTTACAACCTCTGATACGTTATTATTCCGTATCATTATAGATGGTAAAGACGTTTAGAATTTTTATAATCAATACTAGCACTCACTCAAATCCGCAGTTATATGAACACTAAATATAGTTAATGGCAAACAAAAAATCTTATGTTCTATTTGAAAAGGTAAAAATAAAATAGACAATTACAAAATAACAGATATGATTGAATATAATGATCAAATCTAAAAGAGATCCCCAGGTTTATTTTAGCTCATCTCATCGAATTTATCAAAAGATTTTTTTGACCGGAGGAACCTATTAGCGATGGTGTTGAATATTTCATCAATGGAGGTAGCCGTCAAAATAATCTCTTAAGATATTTTAGATAGCATATGATTGAATTATTGTTAAAGATATTATTAGATGATATTATGATATATATATATGTGACGTACTCATATATATATATATATATGTATGTATGTATGTGTATGTATGTATATAGTAATATATGACTATGTGTATGAGTGTGGCTTTCATTAGTTGCCTGCTGTAGTGACTCTTCTACCATTTATCAATTGATTCAAAAAATCGGTTGAATTAGCAGATGGGTTCCCTTCAGCTGGTTGTTGTTGTTGTTGCTGTTGTTGCTGTTGTAGCTGTTGTTGTGGTTGTTGCTGTACTTGCATGTGTTGTTGAGGAACAAACATTCCAGGAGGTGGAGCTGCAGCATTTACATTTAATTGAGGAAGGACTTGTTGTTGTGGTGGTAGAGGTAATTGTTGATTTTGCAATTGTTGATTTTGCTGGATTGGAGTGGTCACAACAGGTACTTGTGTAATTGGGATGTTTGCATTTTGTAAAAATGCTAAAACTGAGTTTCCATTGTCAACTGGCTTAATCGTTAATATGTCAATTAATTTTTTTGCTAAAATATTATTACTTTCTTTTGAAGTCTCGATATTTTCCCAAGAAAATAATGATGGATATTTGTTGTATGTTTCATCACTGATAATATTAGATTTTAATTTAATTTCATGAGTCTTATAATTTGATAAAAATTGCATTTTTTGATCAAGAAATCTTACAGCACTGTCTAAGGCATCATAAGGATCGACATATTCTTTTTCTGTTGCGTTCTTCTTCTTGTTATTAGTGGTATGAGTTTGGGCTTGATTATCTTTTGGATGAGCGGTGTGATTCAAAGTATCGTTCAAAGTTGGTAAATTAGCAGAACTTGTGTTTTTGGAAAGAGTTAGAGAAGCAATTGGGGTTGAAGACTGTGTAATACCCCATGGATTTGAACTTGTTCTTGTTGAGGCAGGGGTCAATATTGGTGTGTTTGATGTAGTAGTTGAATTAACATCATGGTGTAATTGTGTCTTGATTGGTGCAGGAGATGGAGTAGTAGAGGTTGATACTGGACCATTATTAGCTGTTGCTGATGCAGATGTTGATGAATTTTTAAAGTACATTGTATTACTAGTACTAGAAGTACTATTATTCAACTGTTGTTGAGCTTGTTGCTTGTTGTTTAATTCTCTTCTATTAAATGAATCGGCTTCTTCTCCAGGTTCATGTAAAAACATACAATTTGGATTTGGACAAGGCAATCCTCTTAAATAAGATGAACAGTATTTAGTTGTACCATAGGCAGCTTTAACTAATCGACCGTCCATATAAGTACCATCAACTTGTGCAATACACCTTGCAGCATCTTCTTTTTTTGCAAATGTAATATATACACCATAACCTGATGAATGATGATGATTATAATGATCATTTGAAGAACTATTTGTATGAGGTGTTTTCCTATTAACTACTATTTTATTAATCTTACCATATTGACCAAAATATTTATCAGACTTTAGTAAGATGGATACTTCTTCATAAGGTACAGGAGGATTGATACCAACTACGTAAACTAGATTTTTTTGAATAACCCTCATACCTGCAAGATGTTTTCTATTTGCATATTCATTTTCTTTACGTTCTTTATCCCTTTGTTTTCTTTCCCATTCTTTTCTTGTTTGTTTCTCTCTTTCTGATTTTAATTCTTCTGGTGATAATATAACATATTCTACACTTTCATCATCATATTTACGACGACATGCAGGACATCTACCATTTAATTCTTCATTTTGTCTAATATTATTATAACAAAATTGACAAATTTGATAACCACAAGGACATGGTTTAAAATTTTTATCTGTAATATCTAATGTTTCTAAACATAATGGACAAAAATCATCTTCATCATCTGATAAAAATGTCATATCATAATTACTTAATGCTTTTTGAATTGCTTTTAAATTATCTTCTACGTGGGGATTTGAAGTCATTTCTATTTTCTTTTTGTTATCTATTAAAACTTTAGTGATGGTTTATTATTTTTAAGTTTGTCTATATTATGTTAAAATGCAGGTATATATAATATGTTGTTATATTTTATATTTGTATCTTGTATATATACGTGTGTTTGTGTTTGTGTAATATTACTTATTATCCAGCAAACTATTCAATACCATACAATATAATATATTATATAATATATAATATTTTTTGTAACATTCATTATTTTATTCTCTTAATTATTTGGAAACGCCTGTCCTCTTTTTTTCATATTTTAAACTAACAGCGAAAACTTTTTCTTAACATTTTATTCCAAGTTGATCATCGCATACGATATGTGCATGTGAACCTGTATTAGTAATTACGTAGTTTGAATAATAGTAATAAATGAACAATAGCAAGTAAATGAAAGTAGTTTGAATTAGCAGAATAAATATTATAATAACTGGAAATATAAATGTAAGATATATGTGTGTTGGTTGGGGGACAGGTTGCGAAGTTTAGAAAATTATGTAAAAAAAAAAGAATGTGAAAGAGAGAGGGTTTAAACTGACGTTAAACCGTATGTCTTTGAGATTTATGTCACAGTTTGTGTTTTAATAAGAATATAAATATAATTATATTAGAATGTAAATATTAAACTTATTTTATTTTTAAAGTTAATTTATTGTAATTTTTTTTTTTTGTATACTTTATATTATAATTTTGTAGTGCTTAAATAACTTTAAGTCTTTGTCAAAACGCAACTTATAGAACAAAATATAAAAATAAAGGATAAATAAAATAAATTAAAGAATAAAATAAATTTTAAACAATTTTTAGATTTAATTAATTAATCATAACGGACATTAAAATATATAATATAATATATAATATATAAAATAAGAATCTATAAATTTAAAATAAAACTAAATTACAGACTTTTCCAATGGTAAAGTGATATATTCTAAATCCACCATAGCATCATCATGTTTACAAGTTACATTAATTGCAATCTTAAATTTCTTTTGATGGTATTCAGTTTCATCACCATAGGACCAAGTAATTTTTTCAAAACTTTCTTCTTTTGATTTATCTTTAAATTTCAAAGTTGGTAAATCCAAAGCATCCTTGATATCTTTCAACAAATGTTTTTCAACATGTTGATGTAAATGTCTGACATACTTCTTTGAATGAGAGTTTGCCGTGTCTGGGATCTTATCTGGATCATCATGAGTTTCGTGCAATAGGAATGGAGGATAGTATTGAATCTTACAATGTAAGTTGTCGAATTCTTCATCTTCTGTTTCTTGTTTCAAGAAGGTTTCGAATTGTTGTAGATCTTCAAAGACTTTGATCTGTTCACCTGATTTGGTTGTGACGGTGGCGACCTTTGGCTTCTTATCCTTCTTTGTCATTGTTGTTATATTTGGGTTGATGTTATTATTATTATTATTATTGTTATTGTTATATCGTTATTGTATTAATAAACTGATATAGTATGATGTTTTATATATATGTATATGATAAGAGAAAAAAACAAAATAATGAAAAGAGATGAATTCATGAATAGAGTATCAATAAGAATAAAATTCATTGACTATTTATACTTTTCAAAATTTAATTTTATTTACAAATTGTATTTTGAAATATTACTTTTGGTTCATCCCTTAAAAAGGCATTTAGCAACCAAGACAAGAACATATAATCTACTGTTGTTTGAATATTGCATTAAAGAAAAACTACAATATGATACAGTATAATAAAATCCTTACAATTGTTACTATCCTTGTTTTAGTATTCTTGGGGGTGGGGGGGGGGGGGCAACAACTACAACTACAAATACAAACATACAACTACAAAAACAATCAGAGACGATGATGATCACCTTACCCCAGATAAATTAAAATAAACTTGATAACGAGACAAGACAATACAATTTAAGAAAGAGGAAACCCAATACTATTTTCCATTTCGAACTGCCACTACTTACCTGCCCAGGATACTTCCCTACACCTAACGTACGTAACGGGGAGAGGATGGCTGCTACTTCCCCCCTAGTGACCACGACAATGCCCTAACTACCAGTACCACCATCACTAAACAGCACCGAGGTTTTCACCCACAAAATTCTTCACCACCACCACCCCCATCACCACCCACTCTTCGCTTTGTTCACTGCCGGATGGCGAAGATCAGCCCGAAAATGATATCATGTGCTCTTTGCTCTTTGCTCTTTGCTCTTGCGTGTTTTGTATTCATTTCCATTTTCAGCAGCTGAAAAGTATAAAAAATATTCTTGTCGGGTGACTAAAAAAGAGAGAGAAATGAAATGAGAAAATTAGCCGCTCTGCTCTGTCAAAATGGAAGTTCGAATTAAAACAAGGGGGGGGGGACATGCATGGGGGGGGGGGAAGGATAGTCACCGGACGTTGTTTGAATGTGAAACGAAATGAAACGAAATGAAACGAAATGAAAGATACAAGGTAAGTGAGTGAATGAATGAATGTTCGTTATAAAGGCATGTGACACATATAAAGGAGAGTTTCTATGTAATATAATTATGATTCATTATTATACTATTATTTATTATTAATTATTTTTTTTATTTACAATATTACAATTTTATCTTTGGTTATTCATTCATTTGTATTGGAGAATGCCATGAAATAATCTAAATCAAAATCTAAATCATTGTTACAAGTAATTTTTGGATCAATGTAATCAAATTTTGTTGTATCAATGTTAAAATTTAATTCTGTACTTGTTGTTGTTGTTTCATTATCTAATGATACTGTATATGGTTGATATTCTAATATATTAATATATTGTGATTCAATTATATCTTTTGGTTTGATTTCATTCTTCAATGTTGAATAATTATTATTGTTATTATTGTTGTACTGATAATTTACTGATGGCGGTAGACTTCTACCTCTTTCTTCTTCTGATGATGAATATTCATCTTCATCATCTTCATCATCATCATAATTATCTTCATCATCGTAATTATCTCCACCACCACCACCACCATTACCATTATTATTATTGTCTTTATCACTTCCTGAATCTTCAGAGCTAATAACTATTTGTTCAATGGTAGGAATTCTTTCTTGTCCATATGAATTAAATCTTAAATATTGATAAATTTCATTTACATGATTTAAATATTTTTTAGATTCTTGTATCCTTTTTTTAATTATATTCTTTCTTTGTTTTCTTAATGTTTTATTATATATTAAGGCTTCATTCTCTGGTTCATATGTCATATCATCTTCAATTTTAATTACAATAATATTATCTTCATCATCTTCATTTTTTTTCTTCTTAGAATTATCAAAAAAATATTCATTTTTTTGTAAAATTTTTATATTATTATATTCAAACATAACTTCTTTTAAATTATTAATTTTATCAATATTAATTAATTTCATTTGTTTCTCTCTCATTTTAATTATTTCAATTCTGAAACATGAAAGTATTGATAAAAAATTTATTTCTGTAACATACCTTTCTGGATAAAATAAACTATATTGGAAAACATCCCTTCTTAAAAATTTTATTCTATTCTTATATTTATTTATCATGTTTTTATTTTCAATTTTATTAATATAGTCTGTACATAATGTACAATATTCTCTTAATGTTAATCCTAATATATTTTTAAAAATTCTATGGAAATGATATTGTGATACATCAACTGTATACGCAGCTTCTTCAAATCCAGGTAAATATCCTTTCCTAAGTACATTTATAACACCTTTAAATGATTTATATCCAGTTTTCATCTTTGGTTTCTTACCAATATTAAATGGATTTGTATACCTTCTTAATGTTGGACTACCTTGATTTGCTAATTTTCTGACTTTAGCTAACTTCTTACCGTCTGGTCCAATTCTTAGATTAGATCTAAGATGTCTATTAGTAGATTCAGTAACTAAATGATCTGTTTCAATGTAAAGGTAAGAATTTACTACTGCATATGTTAAAAAACAACATACTAAATCAATCTTAGATAAATTTTGTACATCACAATGATTTAAAATCCTATTCTTATAAATATTAATATCATAATCATCATTGTTTTCAATATTTTCTGCGTAGATACTTGATCTGGTATTTTCTGGAATTAAAACATTTATTTGTTGTAACTTATCTGATAAATTAACAGGAATTGAATAATATTTTTTGTTCATTAAATGTGGATTATCTTTCTTAGCTTCAAATATTTTATATTTTTCTTCGTTTGTTATCTTTTCAAGTAATTGTGGCCTAAACGATATTGATTCATATACATTTAACATCACCACTGCTGTTATCTCAATTGAGATATCTCTTAATTCTCTCAAATATTCATCATCAACTTCATATTTTAAAGGAACAAAATCTTGTTTAAAATATAAATCAGGTTGAATATTATCATATACCATATTTTTTTTTTTATTTTTGTAAAATTTATATAATTAAATGCAAACTTTTATAAAAGCAAATTGAGTTTCTAGATATAACTTTGACGTTATAAATAATATTAATAAATTATTAAACTATAGCTGTGACATTAGTTTAAGGTTTTTATACTTATATAAAGAAATCACTTAACAATTTTGTATAATCAAATGAATAATTTTTGTGTACCACTAATAATCGAAAAAAAAAAAGGGCTCTCTATTTAGGATAAAGATTGAACAAATAGCTTAAAATTCAAATCAAGTATTACTTTCAAACAAATTAAGTTAGTATCTACAAACTTATTCGACATGGTCTGACAGATCACCCAATTAACTTACAACAATGTTATTTCTCTTAAAATTTTTAGTGTGACGCTGGCAATATAATGTATCAGTACTATTCATAGAGAAATATAAAGAAACTTAATAGTGCAAGATAAATCTAGTCAAAAGAAAGATATAATATATGTGTATTTAACTACCTTGAAAGTAAGCATATTTGATAAATTACTTTAGCATACTATTATTGTTATTGTGATGATATAAGGAAACCCTTAATCTATGTTACTTTTAAGTAACCATATTATCACATGGATAATTGACTATTTGTTTGTGCAATCTACATTTTTATCATGTAATACACCTACACCTAATTGAGAAATTTAGTACCTTCAGGTCTGTCATAGCATACATTTTTGTATTAAAGGTAGGTTCAATTGATGAAAGATGCCAATAAAAGTTTATATTTTTGATAATACTGAAAATACCCTTTATTTATGACTGTAATTCAAACAAATTCCAATATATTATGGCACTATGGCCGAGTGGTTAAGGCGACAGACTTGAAATCTGTTGGGCTCTGCCCGCGCATGTTCAAATCCTGCTGGTGTCGAATTTTTTATATTTTTTAGTTATAAAAAGTTCAATGCCTATTCCGGTTGGGACAAAAAGTAAAATAAATAATTTTTGACACAATTTTTTTAAATGGGAAAATTAGAATTTTCTTATGGCAAAAATCATAATAGTTGAGATTCTTCTAAAATAATATATTTTACAAAATCCATTTTTAACAAACTTCTACAAAATTAGGAAACTGTGTTCCAAATTAAAAACCCGTACACACGCATCCATTAAATCCCCTCAAATGAGAGACAAAAGTGAGTCAAAAATCTTTTTAAAAAAAAAAATAATAATTTTATAGTTTCTATAGACTATTTAGCCCAAAAATAATGGGATGCTATGGCCACTCAACAGGAGAAATGAACGTAAACACGTTTTTCTATTAAAAGTACCTAGCAACTACTTCTTATCTGTGGTAAAAAAAGATTATCATTATCAAATTTTGGGAGAGGGTCAAAAATTCACAAAAGAAGAAATTCAGCTTCTTTTTTCCTTGTATACTAATTAAGCGAAATTTTGTGGGAAAAAATAGATAAAAAAAATAAATAAATAGAGTACCAGTGTAAACTCCGCGTAAATTTATTGGTAGCTGGAAAAACAGAAGAAGACAAAAAAAAAGATATTTGGGTCAAAAAAAAAAAATGATATTCACATAGGCAGTTCAATCATTATTTTTTCACTATCTTTCTGGTAGTTGTGGGACAACTTCCATTTTTTCTTTTTCTTTTCTATTTTTTCTTTTTCACTTGCTCTTTTCCTAATGTTTCACCGGTACTCTCGTGCTCGCCTTTCTCTCTTGTCCCTCACAGAAGAATCCAGAAAAGAGGGAACAACGCAAAAATTGAAAAAACTGCAAAGCAAGGCAAAAGTAAAAAAAGAAATTCAAAAAAAAAAATGACCCACCTCATCCCATCATCTTCCACGTCAACCAGCCTCGTGCGCCATTTTCTCCATTATCATTACGCATGATTTTTGGAGTCCCATGGCGGGAGAGGGACATAAAGCGACAATCTCGTTCTATTAACTGGAATTAAGGCATACCGTTTCTTTTGTTTGTGGCGCTTCGACTATCGTCTCGAGATATTCCGTAGTGGTGGTGATCAAATTAGCAAAATGATGTGGTAGTTTTCCTTTTTCTGGTATTTCACTCTAATATTAGGAATATTATTAACCGCTATCGTATTATTTTTTTATTTTACGCCTTACTATACTATATTCATCATTATTTACCTAATTTAATGCTGTTGTTTCTTTTCTTTGTTAATTAATACAGTACAGTAGTAATCTATTAAAATACAAATATTTTGTATTTCACTCATCTCATCGATATTAAATAAGAATTGTTAATGTTGAAAACATAAAACTTTTTTTAATATATAAGAGAGCAACAGATTCAATTAAAAATATATTCTGTAATCATTAATTCTTTAACTTAATTCTATTTCTAATTATTTTATATTATAAATAATAAATATCCATACAAGAATATCATAGATACTCAAAACATCTATTATTATTACTACATCAAACGCATATCATATTATTATATTATAAAAAAATGTCTTTAACTACTAAACCATTATCATTCAAAGTTAACGCCGCTTTATTCGACGTCGATGGTACTATCATCATTTCTCAAGGTGCTATTGCTGCTTTCTGGAGAGATTTCGGTAAAGATAAACCATACTTCGATGCTGAACATGTTATTCACATTTCTCACGGTTGGAGAACTTTTGATGCTATTGCTAAATTCGCTCCAGATTTCGCTAATGAAGAATATGTCACTAAATTAGAAGGTGAAATTCCAGAAAAATACGGTGAACATTCTATTGAAGTTCCAGGTGCCGTTAAATTATGTAACGCTTTAAACGCTTTACCAAAAGAAAAATGGGCTGTTGCCACTTCAGGTACTTATGAAATGGCTCACAAATGGTTCGACATTTTAAACATCAAAAGACCAGAATATTTCATCACTGCTAATGATGTTAAACAAGGTAAACCATTCCCAGAACCATACTTAAAAGGTAGAAACGGTTTAGGTTACCCAATTAACGAACAAGATCCATCTAAATCTAAGGTTATTGTCTTCGAAGATGCCCCAGCTGGTATTGCTGCTGGTAAAGCTGCCGGTTGTAAGATCGTCGGTATTGCCACCACTTTCGATGTCGATTTCTTAAAAGAAAAGGGTTGTGATATCATTGTTAAGAACCACGAATCTATTAGAGTCGGTGGTTACAACGCTGAAACTGATGAAGTTGAATTCATCTTCGATGACTACTTATATGCTAAGGATGATTTATTAAAATGGTAAGTCAATCATTTTGTAATAAGACAAAATTCATAAAACCCAAACTAGCACAATAAAATTATAATATTAACAAACTTCATATAATAAAAACTCATTTATGTACATTACATATAACTCTCTAATATAGCAACTTTGATAGAACTATTTGCAATTATTTTTTCTAATACAATTTTTTATTGATTTACCTGGTATCCTTTTCTTCTTAACTTTGGATGATTGAAATCATTCAGATATATATATATATATATATATACATTGCACAAAACTACATTGTATTGTTATTTAACGAAACAAAAAGATAATTTAGTTGAATATGATAAATCTATTATTAGTACTATATACTTATTTTACAATATATTATTATTATTATTATATATATATCTTTATGAAATGCATGACAATTATTTTTTTGGTATTAACGGCCGAAATACTTAAGTTCAAGAGGTCTTAGGATATTATAGACAATAACTGCCCAACTAATACCTAATTCAAACCCAATATCACCACCATTATCACCAATTAATCTAGCTATTTCACCGACCCAATATGTTTGACACATACCTAAGGCAACACCAACAGCACCAACGAATAAGGCAGCAGTACCGGCAATACCAATTGGTAATTTGGCAAGATTATCCCAATCTTCAATATTATAACCTTTGAAACCTTTTCTGTAAATGAAATGTTCAGAACATGAAATACCAACATAAATAGCTAAATAATAACCAATAGTATTCATAAAATTTTCCATAAATCCCTTAAATTTGTATACAGCGGCAATGGACAAAGCTAAAACAAATAGATTAGCAATCAAAGTCCATGCAACTCTTGGGAATTTTGATAATGGATGCCATAAAGCTTGTACAGATAATGCAATTGTATACATATTTGGGATATTATTTGCAATAGTTGACATAGCTAATAAGACACAACAAAATTCACCGAATCCGTGTAACGAATCGACAACTAAAATTGCGTATGTTAAACCACCCATTGAGTTTTTATTATAATATGCCATCCAATCAGGATTGTTTACAGCACCCATTGCGGCAGCAGCACCTAAAATCATTGTGAAGAATAATGGGAATATTAAACCTGCAGTTAAGGAGAAGAAAATCTTGTATTTATTTGTATTTCTTGGCATGTATACGGTATAATCAGCAGCAAAAGTAGTCCAACCAGCAGCAAAACCATAAACTGCACTACCAAATGATAATACACTAGCAGCAGTATTTGGTCCACTGGTCCACTCACCTTGAGTGAAATTTCCTGACATGCTTAAACGTGCAATAATGACTAAGAAGACAGCAAAATTTGGTACCCAAGACCATTTTTCATAAGCATGAATAACATTATAACCAAAAAATGAAACTACAACTGTACCAGCCACGATAACTAAACAACCTGCCCATAATGGTATTTCATGTGGAGGATTTACTTCATTTAATAATTGAGCAGAAACTAAGGTATTAACTGCACCCCAACCAATACAAGCAACGGTATTAATAATTGCAAAAATTCTTGCTGTAATATTACCACATAAAAATCTTGTTAAAATCATTTGTCTTAAACCGAATTCAGCACCAAATACAGAAAAAAATGCAACAGAAACTAAACCTAAGATATTGAAAAAAACGATAACTAATACTGAAGTACCAAAATTTAAACCATAAACAATTGGACCTAATGCACCTAATGCATAAGATGCAATAACCATATTTGCAGAAAACCACATAGAAGCACCATTAATGATTGAATCATCAGTTTTTTCTTCATCAGTAATTGGTTCAATACCTTTTGCTTCAGCATTTACAGAAGCTACTAATCTAGAGAAAAAAGATAATCTTGTTTCAACTATTGATTCAGTACCACGTAATTCATTATAATCTTCTTCATATGCATCGACATCATTTGTAGTAGTCTTAAAATCTCTTTTATGCATTTCTATTTCATCCATTTGACTTTCATAGTCTTTACTATTTGATGAAGTCATTTTGTGAAAAACTTTTTATATTATATATGTATAGATATATATTGTACTATACTATATTGTACTATACTATAGTATAAAATATCTGTAGGATGATTTCTTTTTATGAACAGTGTATAACCCAGTAAGATTAAAAAAAACAAATAAGACAGTCGAATAGAAGACAAAACACTGTTACTTATATAAAATATTATTTTATTTTATTAGCCAAGAAGGAATATACTAATTAATAAGTCATCGAAAATTTAAATTAATTAAAAAAAAATATATTACAAAAAAAAAAAAAAAAAAAAGAAGCCAAAGTTAAGAAATTAATAGTCAAACTCACTATAAGTAAAAAAAATAGCTAATATAAAAAACTAATATTAACATGAAAATTAAAACTAGATATAATCATCATCACCATCATCATTACTATTAAGTAGGGAAATGAATGAACTCATCTCATTTATCTTACTATCTAACTAAGTATTTAGTATGCAGAAACGAACAGTTCAGATTAGCTGTATTGAACTTTGAGGGAAGACAGGTGGGGAGGTAGGCAGGTAGTTTATTTAGCTCTGGTTCAAAATTTCATTACCATAAGCGTCTGCATAAAAACCAGATTGAAAAAAGAATGATGAGATGCATTGAGCGATAGGAATGAAAAATATAGTACTTATAGCAAATGTTTAAAGAAAGATGGGTTAGAAAAACAAGTACATATCAAAATTATCAGTAATTCGTAATCTATACATAGAATCAATTACACACAGTTTATTCAATATCATACATAGCATATATTAATTATTATCTGTTTCGAACTGAATAATTCCGCATTAAGGAAGAAAATAGGACCATCCCATCCCATCCATACTATACTATACTATACCATACCATGCTATCTATCGATCGATCTATCTATCTATCTATCTATCATGTTAACAGTAATAATAACTACTTTACAGCTGTATGTATGTGTAGTGTTCCTGTAATAGTGGCGTAGCAAAGAGGGGGGGGAGTGGTGAAGAGAAGTTAAAAAAATAAATAAATAAATAAAAAGTAAAAAGTAAAAAAAATAATGTTTAAGAGACTCGACTCTGGTTCAGAAAGCCACGTAGAGAACCCATTCTTTTTTGTTTCTTTTTATTTTTAAACCAAATGGAGTAAAAAGGAAAAAAGAAACGGGGTCAGAAAAAAAATAAAAATAAAAGCCGAACAATATCGGTCACGTGTACGTTAGCGATAGTTTTACACGACTGGGAATATACGTTAAAAGGTAACTGATTAATTAATAAGATATAGAGAGATATAGTATGTGTTATGTTTGTTACCTTTATTCCTGTGAGAAAAGTGGAATGTGGAGTCAATTGTGACATTGGGATTACACTTAGGAGTAACTCTTTACAGAACACAGAAGAAGAAGAAGAAAAGTAGGGGAATCAGGAATGGGATATCAGTTATTATTTATTTACATGATGCGTAGTAATTATTGTTGTATTTATAAAAGATAAATTATTATTTATATAGTTAGTGAGTGAGTGAGTGAATGAATGAATGAATGAATGAATGAATGATACAATTGAGGAAAAAGTAAATACATTTTTGTTTATTCTTTTGAAGGTTCTGTAGTAATCTCTCCTGTTAAAGGTTGTATCGATTCATATTTTTTTCTTAATTCTTTTTGTAATTCATGATCTGCTTTATTAAACTGTTTCTTACGTTCCTTTTCAGGATCAACATTTAATTTATTTTGCTCTCTTTGTAATTTCTTTTCTGCGACCCTTTTAGCATCCTTAACTGGACCTTCATGTAAAGTTTGTCTTTCCATACCTTGTACAGTATGTACTCCAATAATAGTACATGCGGTTAAGATACATGATACCCCTAACGTTATCTTACTTGCCCTACTCATTTTATTCTTCTTCTTATTGTTTTGTATACAAGTTACTCTCAATAATGCTTATATCTATTATTCACACACACACATATATATATACCACTATTTGTATAAAATTTACTCTAGGTTTCCTTATTTTTTATTTTATATGCTCACAGTTTCCCTTTCAATAATTTTTCATTACGAATTTTTGTTATCCAAACAGAGCCGTGGGTTACTTTTTTTTTTTGATTTTTAAGGAAAAAATATGAGAATGGAGATATAGTCATAATCTACTACAAGTATATATATATATAAATACAACCCTTTTTAATTTTGATTTTATTTTTCAATTTACATATATTTTGTTATCTTTATATGGTATTTTTAATGACTAGAAATCTTTCAAACAAGGTCAATTGTTATATTATAGCAAAACAAATCAAGTTAAATAAAAAATGGTCGAATTAATTCCAGTATTCCCAGGTAATACTCCTGCTCCTGCTGCTTCGTATTCTCCAGCAATGAAAGTTAATGGTATGGTATACTTATCAGGTTCAATCCCAATGACTGCTGATAATAAGTTAATTGAAGGTACAATTGGTGAAAAGGCAACACAAATGATTGAAAATATCAAGATTGTATTAGATGCCGCCAATTCATCTCTAGACAAGGTTGTTAAAGTTAATGTATTTTTAGCTGATATTAAATATTTTGCTGAATTCAACGTTGTTTATGCTAAATATTTCAACACTCACAAACCTGCTAGATCTTGTGTCGCCGTTGCAGCTTTACCATTAGGTGCTGATATGGAAATGGAAGTCATTGCTGTTGAAAAAGATTAATTAATCATCCTTGTAACAAAAGGAACAGAAAAACAACATAAGGATGATTTATTCATGAATATAACAAAGCTCACATAAGTATGTACGTAATTACAAGTATTTCGATGCATATGTAGATACATTACAATACATATTTTTTGCTGAAGTAATTGATGCTTTTCCTATACATTAGACTAGATTAAATTAAATTAAATAACTACTATAGCTTATTTTAACTTGAACAATTTTGAAACATCTATTGGATCTTAAGTGACTGCATACATTACTGAATGTAAGGTTGCATAAGATGGTATCACAAATAACAACATGTATGGGTTGAATTGAATATTTCAATTCGCTTTTTGGAAAAAAAACAGAATTTTTAAAGATTTCTGAAAATTACCCCAATCCCAAATAATTCATAATTTTTGTTTTATATATTCTGTGATACTACTGTTAGCGGCATCTCACATCGTAATTGTTTGTTTCAGAGCAGTTCAGCTTAAACTTAGTACTCAAAACTCTTCTTCACACTAAGTTGAAACCTCTAGACAGTCACTCAACTATCGTTAGTGAGGAGTTTACAATTACATCTCTGCCTAACTTTTCCCTACCAGTACCAATACCCGCCTAGCCCTTGCCTTAGAGTGTCCTATTGCTAAGGCCATCATCACAACTGGGATCATCAAATTCTTAGTGGAACAGGTTCGTGAATAATTTCATGTATCAAGTTTAGCTTAGTGAAATTTTATTGTGTAGGCTCATTGAATATACAGTAAGAATTGTATGTTAATATTATACTTACTGTATGTGTATTGGTATATTCTATCATTAGTATTGTGTTGTAATGTGCAATTAGTACCCATCTTGTACCGTATCTATCAATATATTTGTAAGTTGTATTTATCTATATACTTAAATTGTAGTATTAATATATTGTTATATTTACTATATTAAAGCTTAAGTGAATCTAGCAAAGAAGAACGATCTAAAGATGGCTCAACGTGTTACCTTCAGAAGAAGAAATCCATGTATGTTAATTAAATTTATTATTTGAGAATGAGAAATTGAATGAGTGATTGAAGAAAAATATATATATGTATATGATTATTATAATAGTATTGATTAGTGGTTAAATATGAAATACATACCACTAGTAATATCTGTCAGAAAATAGTTTGATATAGATGGTAATAAAGAAAATAGTATAAATAAATATAAAATGTTGAAAATTCTATGATTAATGAACACAGAGAAGCTCTATTACCATCCATCTATATGTACATAATATTTCACCGAGATTGGTATGAATATGAGAAACAGTAGCTTCTGTCAATTCAAATGATAAAAAGTACTGATTTTAAAAGGAAGAATACTATAATGAATACAACTAAGAGAGATAACAGAAGAAAAGATAAACCAGTTCTTAAATTATTAATATCATATCGTAAATTATATTATAATTCAATCACTTATGATATTTAAAAGTATAATATTTTAAAAAATCTGTTCCCTTTTTACTAACTATTTTATTATTTTAATAATAATTTTTATTTTTAAAGACAACACCCGTTCTAACAAGATCAAGGTCGTTAAGACCCCAGGTGGTATCTTACGTGCTCAACACGTCAAAAAGTTAGCTACTAGACCAAAATGTGGTGACTGTGGTATTGCTTTACCAGGTGTTGCTACTTTGAGACCAAGACAATACGCTTCTATCTCTAAGACTCAAAAGACTGTTTCTAGAATCTACGGTGGTTCCAGATGTTCTAACTGTGTCAAGGAAAGAATCACCAGAGCTTTCTTAATTGAAGAACAAAAGATCGTCAAGAAGGTCGTCAAGGAACAAACTGAAGCTGCCAAGAAGGAAGCTGCCAAGAAGACCAAGAAGACTACCAAGAACTAAATCTAATCTAATTGCTTAATTATATATATATATTTTTTCTACTATATATCTTCATAATTTAAATTAGTTTAATAATCCAAAAAATTAAATTTTATTAATAAAATATTTTTTAGTGAAATATTTAAGATAGTATATCTTTTATAAAAATTTGTTATCTTCAAAAATTAAGTCATCGAAATTAAAAAGCTCTAATGTTGAACATAACATTAGATATATGAAAACTAAATTCAATTAATTGCTATCATTCAAAAAAATACATACATATAGACCGCTAGAGGATGCTCACTTATAGCTTGATTGAGTGTGTCATCATTGTTTATAGAAGTTCATTCATTATAGGCTTATTATCATTAATCATTGCTAAATGTGTTTTACCTGATTTTTTAAAATATGGTAAAACATTAATTTTAGATAACAAGAATCAAGAAGTTAATCAATCATTATGGTATAAGATAGTTCATTTTACTGTTCCTAAGTCATGGTTTGCTCATTTTTATTATTTATCATCTACTCTATCAATAATCACATTAATTAGCTACTATAATTATCCAATTGTGTGGATTCTACTATTCCATTCAATACGAAGACTCTATGAAACATTATACGTATCTAACTATACTAATGAATCAAAAATGAATTGGTCACATTATATAGTAGGTTTATGGTTCTATTCGGTACTACATCTAGTTTTAAGAATTGAATTATATCAAAATAGAATACCCGAATCGATAAATTGGGTTTCATTATTCATTTTCAGTTTTGCATCTTGGGATCAAAACCAAAATCATCACGTATTGGCAGATTTAGTGAAATATTCACTACCTACAAAAAGATTATTCCATTATATTTGTTGTCCTCATTACTTAGATGAAATTATAATATATGCATCGCTATTACCATACAACCTGGAATTTTCATGGCAAGTGATATGGGTAATTACAAGTTTAACTTTATCAGCTGTAGAAACAAGACATTATTATAACTATAAGTTTAAAGATAGCACCATCCCACGCTATGCAATTGTCCCTTTCATTATATAATATTCATAATAGCATTGCAATAATTACTTATCATATCATATATACATAATATTTAATACACAAAATGGTTCTTTTATATATTCGTATAGTTATCATAATAAACGATTTTCTTTTTGAAAGTAGTACTGTGTTTACACCTTAGGTACGCTAGTTTTAAGTAGAATGTGTGAAGTTGATACTATTTTGATTAGAACGATTCATTAACGGTAATTGTATAAAGAGAAAGACTCATAAAGTATCAGAATTGGCTCTGATTATATGTTACGTTAGGCTCCAGTCTATTTGAAGTGTATTCACATTGCCTCTACCCCAAGAAACTACATTTTAAAGTAGTGAGATACAAAAAATATATATAAAAAAATCGATGCCATTAAAATCAATATCGAATAGTGATAAAGGGAAGAGTTACTTAAATACATTTGAATCACAATTCGACGCTGCTTTAGATAATTTTCATATAAACCACAAATACAAGAGTGGAAATTTATGGGCAGATAGCCGGAGCTCAGATCAAGATCAAGGCCAGGAAAATTTCGAAATACATACATTGAATGAACAAGAAATGACAAACAATGATTTTAAACATACTGATTCGAGACCCTTATTAGGAAATAATAACTGGGATTCGTATACTTCAAGAATGGATTCAGGTACTGATACACGCGAAATAACTCACAATGGTAGCTCAATATATCGAAATAATATAATTGCAAGAATGATAAACTATATAAAATCAAGAAATTTAGGAAGATTATCAAAATACCGTTCTAAAAGTTCCATTGAATTAAATGAAGAAAATTCTGAAAGAGAAATTCATCCTGATACCACCCCTGTGTATGATAGAAACAAATACCCATCAAATGAAATCTCTAATGCAAAGTATCATCCACTTACTTTTATCCCATTACTATTATATGAACAATTCAAATTTTTTTTTAATTTATACTTTTTATTGGTTGCATTATCACAAACTATCCCAGCTCTACGAATTGGTTACTTATCATCCTATATATTACCATTGTCATTTGTGCTTACTGTTACAATGTTTAAAGAAGCAATGGATGATATAAGAAGAAGAAGACGTGATAAAGAATCCAATAATGAACTATATCAAGTAATTAATAAACTGCAACTGGTACCAAGTAAAGATTTAAGAGTAGGTGATCTGGTAAAAATTAAAAAGGGTGAACGTGTTCCTGCTGATATGGTTTTATTACAATCTTCAGAACCAGCTGGTGAAGCATTTATTAAGACAGATCAATTAGATGGTGAAACAGATTGGAAATTGAGAATTGCATGCCCTCTAACACAAAATTTAACAGAAGAAGATCTATTAACCAAAATTAGCATTACTGCATCTGCTCCTGAAAAATCTATCCATAACTTTTTAGGGAAAATTACATATAATAATTCCACCTCCACTCCATTATCTATTGACAATACTCTATGGGCCAATACAATATTAGCATCTAGCGGATCCTCTATTGGTTGTGTAATTTATACAGGCTGTGACACTAGACAATCAATGAATACTACCAAGGCCATTGTAAAAGTTGGCTTACTAGAATTAGAAATTAATAATTTATCCAAGATTTTATGTGCTAGTGTGTTTATTTTATCTATACTATTGGTGGCATTTGCTGGGTTCAAGAACAATGATTGGTATATTGATATTATGAGATACTTGATTCTGTTTTCTACAATTATTCCTGTGTCACTGAGAGTCAATTTGGATTTAGCCAAATCAGTGTATGCACACCAAATTGAACATGATATGACCATTCCTGAAACTGTAGTAAGAACTAGTACTATACCCGAAGATTTGGGCCGCGTGGAATATATTCTGAGTGATAAGACAGGTACTTTGACCCAGAATGACATGCAATTGAAGAAAATCCATTTAGGTACTGTCTCTTATACATCGGAAACTTTAGATATAGTTTCAGATTATATCCAATCTTTGGTAGATTCTAAAAAGGGAAGTACCAAACCTGCAAACCACACACCGGCAAGAAAGGATATCTCCACTCGAGTTTGTGATATGATAGTTACCTTGGCTATCTGTCATAATGTAACACCAACTTTTGAAGACGATGAATTAACTTATCAAGCCGCATCTCCTGATGAAATTGCAATTGTAAAATTTACAGAATCAGTTGGTTTATCATTATTTAAGAGAGATCGCCATTCAATAACTCTATTGCATGAACATTCCGGTACTAGTCTAACATATCAAATTTTACAAGTTTTCCCCTTTAATTCTGATACCAAGCGTATGGGTATCATTATCTATTCACAAGTTAAAGATGAATATTGGTTTCTACAGAAGGGGGCTGATACAGTAATGACCAAGATTGTTGAAAATAATGAATGGCTTGAGGAAGAAACTGGTAATATGGCCCGTGAGGGATTGCGTACATTAGTCATCGGTCGCAAGAAGCTTTCCAGTAAGTCATATCAACAATTCGTTAAAGATCATGAACATGCTAGTCTTGCTATGGTTCGTCGAGATGAAAAGATGGCAGCTGTTATAACTAAGTATTTGGAACATAATCTAGAATTATTAGGTCTGACAGGTGTTGAAGATAAGCTTCAAAAGAACGTGAAATCTTCTATTGAACTACTAAGAAATGCAGGTATCAAAATATGGATGTTAACTGGTGACAAAGTTGAAACTGCTCGTTGTGTTTCAATCAGTGCCAAGTTAATATCAAGAGGCCAATATGTCCATACTATAACAAAATTGGATCAACCAGAAGGTGCCCTTTCGCAACTGGAATATTTGAAAATAAACCGAAATTCATGTCTGCTAATCGATGGTGAATCATTAAGTATGTTCCTGAAATACTACAAGAAAGAATTCTTCGAGGTCGCAGTTCATTTACCTACCGTAATTGCTTGTAGATGTACTCCACAGCAAAAGGCAGACGTCGCTTTAGATATACGTGCATTAACAGGCAAAAGAGTATGTTGTATTGGTGATGGTGGTAACGATGTAAGTATGATTCAAAGTGCTGATGTTGGTGTTGGAATTGTAGGTAAGGAAGGTAAACAAGCTTCTTTAGCTGCCGACTTTTCAGTAACGCAATTTTGTCATCTTACAGAGTTACTATTGTGGCACGGTAGAAATTCTTACAAAAGGTCTGCAAAATTAGCACAATTTGTTATGCATAGAGGGCTTATAATCGCAATATGCCAAGCTGTATTTTCCGTTTGTTCGAAGTTTGAACCGATTGCGTTATTCCAGGGGTGGTTGATGGTAGGTTACGCCACTTGTTATACCATGGCTCCTGTATTTTCTCTTACCTTAGATAGAGACATCGATGAATCTTTAACTAAAATGTACCCTGAATTATACAAAGATTTGACTGAAGGTAAAAGTTTATCATATAATACATTCTTTGTCTGGGTCGTTCTTTCCATGTTCCAAGGCTCTATTATCCAACTAATTGCACAGGGATACACAAGTATTGATCCAACCGATTTCAAAAAAATGGTATCAATCAGCTTTACTGCTTTAGTTATTAATGAATTGATAATGGTTGCTCTAGAAATTTACACGTGGAATAGGGTAATGGTCATAACAGAAATTGTTACATTTGTTGGATTCATTTTTTCAGTTCCTTTCTTAGGAGAGTACTTTGATTTAAAATATATGATAACTCCCACTTATTTTTCTGCATTAGTCATCATTCTATTGTTTTCTATTTTCCCAGTATGGGGTGCTAAAAGTATTCATAGGAGATTACATCCGCCTAGTTATGCCAAAGTTCAACAATTTTCATTTGTTTAACATTCATCTTTCTATAAAATAACGGTTTATATATATATATATATATATATATATATATATCCACATGCATAAATAAGAATATTATTAATTATATAATTTATAAAAATACATCACTTGCCAATAAAAACTACGGCATTTCATCCATAATACTTTCAGTTTCACTTTCACTTTCTGAGTCCTGATTAAGTTTGTTCGAACTAGTAGTCGGTCGTTGGAAATCTGAAGCGTGAGCCCATGGAATTGACTTTGTGATATTATCAAAAATTGAAGCTCTTCTCCTAAATAGTCCATGATATGCAGATGATGGTGCTCTAATCCCTGATGAATCCAAAGTATTCATTGGGACCACTGGTGGCAACATATCTTCACTGCTTCTTGGAGTATAATCATCTAATGAAACAACGTCATTTGGGTATGGTAGTGGTGCATCTCCTGAAACCTTAAACAGATGGACGTTAGCCACATGTTCATTTTCTACACGAAAAATGATCCAGATAAATCTTCTGATTACTTCTGTAGTTGCCAGTATAAATGATGTGACAGCACTTTGTTGAATAGTTTGTGGAGCAATCGCATACACAACCCATTGGAATCTTAATATAACATCTATAATGATAGAAAAATAATAAAATAATTTTCTTTTCCATGAATATTCTCCAGTTTTCCAGTTTTTTCTACCGGCTAGATATAAATCATCTCTTAAAAATCTGTTCTTACCACTAACATTCTGAAGCAGAGACCAGTCCATTACAATATCCCAAATAGAAGTATAAATTGAATTTAGGATTCCGAAAACTATAAATGGAGTTCTCTTCTGTGGATTATGATTTGAAATTCTATAAGAAGCTAATGATGCATTGTAAGCAATACCCATAATGTATTTACAAGCGTTTAACAGATGCGGAAACCAATCATTTGAATCAGCGTATCTTCTTAAACATTGTAAAAATCTCCAGAAACTTGGCAAAGCTGATAAAACACCCATTGACTTTAAGCTAGATGAACCACAACTTGCATTGGGGGCATTTGAATAAACACAGACAAAGGTAGCAATATCTGCAACCGAATAGGTTAACGAACAAACAATATCCCCTAAAAAGAAATCACCAAATTCGACAGGAAAGAAACCTGAAAATATCAATCTTATAGTTGTAATTATCAGCCATTTTCTAGTTCCAATTAATTTATCCCAGTATGGAATCCTGCTGTGTCTAGGTATTATGAATAATAAAGAAGACCAAAATAGGAAAATAAAAGCAAAAGGTGTTAATTTATTTAGACAAAAACTCAAAAATGCTAATATTCCACAAGGAACCATAAACCATACTAAAAAATATAATTTCAACGGTATTAGACTGGTGGCAAAATCATTATTAAATAATTGAGTACCAAATTTTAAATGAATTTCACCAAACATAATAAACCTATAATTAATATTTGTTCTATGCCAAATAAAACAATTTAAAATAAACAATGTACTCATCAATAAAATCATATACCAACCACCCCATAATGGGAATAAAACCTTATGAACAAAATTAAATTCTGTAGAATCATAAATAATAGTTGTAATGACAATGTAAATGGTATAAGAGAAAAGAAGGAATGAGACACCTATACCTAAACCAGCAACAAACATTTGCAAGATCGATCTGTTATTACTGTGAATCATTTGTTCATTTAACGAATACTGAACAGTTAATTTCTTTAAACGATTGTTGTGAATTTTTTTATCTATTATTGAATGATCTTTTGTCAAATCATTTGTGTACCAATCTGTAACTTTTAATTCATAATTAGTTAAGGGATCAATTTCATTTTCCACTGTATGTTTAAATAAAGAATAATTATCATTTGCATAATCAACAAACGTTGATAGTTGCTTTGTTTGAAAAGTCTTGTCAAATTTTTTAACAATTTTTTTAAAACCGGATATATTTAAATCTCTATAAGTTTTAACTAGTTGCAAATATAGATAAAATTCTATAATTGCATCTGCCAGCATACTTTGTGCTTTTTTATTAGTTGGAATACTATCGAAGTTGGTGAACGTTTCATGACCTACATGATGACTATCGTCTCTTTTTGCAGTCATTGTATTTGTAAACATCTTTGGTAAGGATGGTAATAAATCATATGATTTTAAAAATTCTTTAAAAGCATTTATTGAAGAACGATATGCAATCTCATTGTTAATATTAATATTGTGAACATTACCACCACTACTAGGATGAGAGATAGAACCATAAGATGATAACCTAAGGTCATTATCTCTTGAATAAGTACGTGAACTATCATTATCGTATTCAATTTCTTCAAAATTTAATTGTGAATGATAAAAATTTAATTGAGATTCTAATACGGCAAATTTATTAAGACATTGCCTTAATAACCATTGATAAAAATTATTACATTTACTTAATTGAATTGAGATCAACCAATCTTCAATAAAATCATTAATCAAATCTGTACTACCACTATTACCACTAGCTAATATTTTAATCCTTTTCTTACCAACTTTATAATCAATGTACTTATCTTTCCATTCTGGGACAACAGAATTTTGTAAATGTTCAGCAAACTTCATTTACCACTAATTCACCAAACGTATGATACCCTCCAATTAGGTATGGAATGAACTGCTACCACTATACCAAGTTAAGTACTTCTGATGATGAAGTGACTTTGTATAACTTACCTTTTAAACTTAATTTCAAAATTTTTTTTTTTCACTTTTTTCACATATACTTTTCAAGAAGAGCAAAACCGTTAGTTTGTTAGATAGATAGATAGTTTCCTTAATTAATTAATACTTGAAAAATACTTCAAATATTATTTACTTAAACAAATAATACAGATCAATCAGAACTCAAATGATACAGTCTATTAGTTGCCCCCCAAAAAGCAGTATAATAACAGATATTATAGTTTTTGATGTAGTATATAGTATTAATTATATTTGTACAAAAGAGATATTTCAAGAATAATCAAGAGACAGGTATATTATATACAGAGTAATCATCTAATCTCGGTTTTAGTATACATTCCATTCAATGGTACTCACTTACAATCATACCTATCAATGAGAATATATTTCTCATAAATCAACATAATACTTGCCTATATCCTTATATATAATAATATACATCCGTATCTGTAGGCAAGTATCCGGAACCATAAATTCAACAAAGTAACAATCAATGGTTCCAACTGAATAAGTTCCTTGACATCTACCACATATACACTTACTTCAGTTGTCTCTTGCCTCTTGTCTCTTCTCTTTTAGTCATTTGGGTTTTCGTTCAACTCAGAGAGGAACAAAATGGCATCAGCCAATGCATCTTTACATGAGAGAAATGTTGCAAGCTAAGTTTTACAAGAAACCATCATCAGGTAAAGTTCCTTAGTAAGATAAGATATATCTTGCAACTGAAATGAACTGTGCTCTTATAAAGAAAGACACACCCACATATGGGGAAGACATGTCATGTATGTGTGTGCGTTCTTGGGGGGTGGGGGTGGGGAGGCAGGTTAGCTGGTGTTTATATGGGGCTTGATAAATATTGTCGCTTAGTTAGTTTATACAGGTGACTAAAATGGCAAGTGTTTGTCTGATACCCCCCATAACACTTATTATATATATATATATATATATATATATAATAAGTGTGAATATGTATATTTGCGTTAGTATATATTTGTAGACATGGTATATATATATCAATATGGTAATGGTTGTGGATAGACACCCCCACCCCCTTTAGATTAATTAAGCATAATAAGAAAAAACGTAGATCCGGACAAAGCAATTTGGTTGCGAAGTAACAAGGGGATATCGAAATCGTAATTATATAATAATTCTGTAATATCATAAATTGTGAAGTGAGGTGATTGAGTGGTTCCTGAAATATTTGTTATATTTAAAGTTTAAGTTATATTACAAAGCGTATTTCATATTTATACTACTGCTACATCAACAATAACAATAACAATAACAATACATATACATATACATCTACAAATCCATATACATATATAGTACGGCAGACATTATGTATGTGAAAGTTGACTGTTCTACTGATAATGATGGTGGTAATAGTAATGGGTTTGGTAATAAAAAGAGTATATTTAAAGATATAGATTCACTTTCGTTTCTGAGGAAACCTCAAAGAGGGAGGAACATGAAATCTAATTTTGCAATAGAAACTGAATTAGAAAGAAATACTTCATTAAATAAAGCTAATCGTGATGAGATATTTAATAATAAGATTCGTCAAAATGAAGATGATAATGCAGAAGTTTCTCCAAAGACAAGTCTGTCTTATGAAGATAGAGGACAGTTTAATAATAATAGTGATAATAATGATACAAGTACCGATGGATTAGATAATACTTTTTTACCCATATATAAAAAATCTGGGGAATTATTGAAAAGTTCATTGAAAATTAGATCAATGTCATTACCATCTACAATGTATGAAAAATCTCTATCAAACAATAAAAATTGTTTGAAAGCACGTAATAGAAGTAAAAGTGTACATTTTGATACACAAGCTCCTGTAAAATATTTTTGGAAAGATAAGAGTCCAACTGATATTCAACAATTAGAAGAAAAAGTCGATCAATTAAATTATACACATAAAATATTATCAAGGACAGATCTTACTCCATCAACTTCAATGGATAGTTTAGATGATGAAGATCCAACTTTTTTATTCAAAAAACTATCTGTTCCAGATAATAAAGCAAAAATTGAACAACAACAACAACAAAAACAACAACAACAACATAAAAAACATAATGACAATCGTATTCGTGGGTTATATAACGTCAATTTCCCAATTTTATCGAATAAAAATCCAAAAAGTTTAAAATTAAATATATTCATTAACTTGGCACAACAGAAAAAATGCTTCTTACAAGATTTAACGTTGCATATACAAAAAAATACATTGGGTTCAACACCTTTTGTAAATAATCAGATCTTAACAACATTCATTATGGGAAGAGTTTTGGTGAAAAATATATATTTTGATAAAAAGGTTATCGTTAAATATACTTTAAACCATTGGGCAACTTCACACGATATACAATGTATGTATATTAGCGATGCGCAAGGGATACTCCCAGGCACAAATATGGATTTATTCAAATTCATGATAGATTATAATGAAGTAAAATCAATCAAGGGTGATTTAGAATTTTGCATTCAATATATTACAAAAAATGGAAAAGATGCCATTGAATTTTGGGATAATAATGATTGGAAAAATTACAAGGTGGATATTATAATGAATGGTTTTACAAACCCATTCATATAATTTATTTATAATAAATATACAATTATATGTATATGCATATACATTTCTTTATAAGTTTATTTTATGTATTAGAAATTAAGAAGGTTTCAGAACAAAATATATGAGTCAATGGTATTTAAAAAAACAGAAGTTTTTTGATATAATAAATTAAAATATGAACACTTGACTATCTGTCTTCATCTCTGTTTTATCCATTTTTTTATAACCAAAACGAACAGATAAATCAACGACTTGATTAACAAAATCATTGCTTCCACATAGTAGTAATTGCACCTTTTCTTGAGTTTGCTCAACATTCGGCAAATAACTATCTAGTAAATCCATCGTTATTTTACTATTTAAATCATAAACAACTGAAAATTGAGAAGGATTAGTATGCACAATTTTATTTAACTCTCGGTAAAAATAAAAATCTTTAAGCAATACATTATTGTATATTAATGTAATCTTAGTTTTATCATCCGGGTTTTCATTAATACTTCGAATGATTTGGTACATCGGAGCTATACCAGTTGCCCTTGTTACCATTGTTATTCTATCAAACATGTTTGGAGTGTAATTATACACGCCTTCAGGTGAATGAACTTTTACCTCATCACCAATTGACCTCTCCAAAAGCCATTGTGATAAACCCTGACTGTTAACCACTTGTATTAAAAATTCAATAGTATGTGACTGTGAGATATCTGGAGAAATAGGCGCATACGGTCTAATTACCTCTGAACCGTTAATAATAGCTTTGAATGATACATGTTCACCAATTTTCAACTTTGAAATTTGAGATTTTACGGGAATTTCAAACTCAAATATATATGTCTCATTAGTTAAGGGAGTTTTCGATTTAAGTACAATATTTTCAAAACTGGTTTTATTTATTATGTTAACTCCATAGAATTGAGAAAAACTTAGAAAATATATAAAGAGAAGAATAACCAGAACCCAGTAATTAATTAGTTTGTTCATAATTGGACTAATGTTCATGGATGTATTCTTCAAAGTTGCAATATTTTAATTTTAGTAAAATTGGGTGTTATTTTATACTTTTCTGTCGTCGTTCAGGTGACTGATTTTGTTTCACAACTTTCTGTGATAGCATACGAAAAATTACGTAAGGTTAATTAATGCAACCAGAAGTTTGAAAAGTGTCGATAATAATATGTAACTAATGAATTTCAAAATATAAGTTTTAATATATTGGCGTGCTCAATGAATTTATATATTAAGGTTCAATATAAAGAACCTTTCAAAAATCAAAAAATGATTTCTTCCTTTAAAAAAGGAATACTCCGATACGGGGAGTCGAACCCCGGTCTCCACGGTGAAAGCGTGATGTGA
>JAJLTL010000032.1:5660-98543 GCA_030568135.1 Vanderwaltozyma yarrowii
TCCCCCCCCCCCCCCACTTGGACTTTGATGTCAAATCTGCAATACAACTAGCTTGTCTAGTTCACCTTTACTCTCTTATAAATAAGTTTATATAAAGATAATAGCTTTCTAAAATATAATATAATATAATATAATAAAATATAATATACCTTGTTTTAAAATATTCCCATACAAGCAAACCTCAAACAAGTTCAAAACATATAAATAAAAATAAATAAACATTTCCTGCAAATCCTCCAACCGCCGAACTTTTTTTTCAATCCGGAAAGGCCAAAAAGATAAACAACGAAAAAATAAGCAAAAAAGAAACGAAATTGGCGCACCGTAGGAAACGACAGACATCCAGATCGCTGCTTTGGGCGACACACAGCGGTGCACGGATGCGTCACGCGAAAAAAGACGACGACGCGTTTGCTTTTTTTCGCGTGGCGCGAGGTCGTCTCCGGTGATATGAACAAATACAGCGCACGTGATATACACGTGACGATAATCAAATAATATTTTTCAAAAAAGTTTGGGCGTTTTTGACGAAAGAAACAGAATATCACCACTGGATGTGAAAAATAATTATATCCTATTACGTATGGGTGAGATGAGATGAGATGAGATGAGATGGGGGTGCTTTAGTTTATGTTATGTTTGTGTTTATGTTTAAAGGAGTATCGTATGTATTAGAGGTCTTAGTAATAGCAACAGTAACAGCCAAGTCATCAACAACAGCCAACTCAACTCAACTCAACTCAACTCACTATGTCTTCCAACTCATTAAAAGCATTGGATAAAAAAATTCAAAAAAGAAGACAGGTTTATAAACCTATACTAGAAAATCCATTTACTAATGAATCTCATTCTTGGCCACATGTATCGGATCAAACTGTAGTATGGCAATCTTTACAATCTACAATCATTTCACAATTTGAAAATTTAATTAATTTACCTCTAGTGCAATGGCCAATAGATATTTTATTCGGTTTTAATGATATAGTCAAATACTTATCCACTGCATCAAATGATTCGTCTGTCTTGCTATTTGCTTCTGTTAAAGATACTGGTGTACCAAGTGTCATCTTACAACAGATCCCACTGCTATGCTACACTTCACAATCAAACGTCACATTAGTACAATTACCTAAAAATTCATACCAAGTGATTAAAGATTCATTAACAAATGAATTTAAATTCGATGGATTAATGTTGATTGTTTGTAATGATAAACTTAATGAAAAATTCGTTAATCAAATTAAATTGAAAGTGGATCCATTGAAATTCCCATGGTTGGATAATTTACAATACAAAAAAACACAAATTAAATTGATTAATACAACCATACCCATTATTCCAAAACAAAATAATAAAAAATAAATAAGTAATAGAGTATACATACACACATAACATACATACATACATATATACACACAATAACAATTCATTCACCATTCTTTAATATATATATGGAATAATCTTATATGGTACTCTCTTTTCATATTCAACCCAACTTTCTTGATATTTTTCTTTACATTTATGTTCATCTCTTTGTTGACGATGTAATAATAATGACATGAAATATGCTGAATAATAATATGTCAATGGTGTCGCACACCAGGTGGTTAAACACCAACTTAATGATATAATCCAATCACCAAAATAATTCATATGTTGAGATTTTGCCCACCATCCATCACATAATAATTTTGTACCACGTTTAGTTTGAATACTTTGTAAATTTGGTAATTTACCTTGTCTGAAATCAGATTTTTGTTTATTGGCTGAATGGAAAATATAATATCCTAATGCCATCATAAATACAATAAACGCAATTCTATATTCTCCTAATTCAATTGGTGAAACACTTAAATAACGTGCTTGTAATGAATATGTAAAAGGAACTAATGTTAAATCACCAAATGCTAACATAAATCCAAATCCATCAGTGGTAATATCCATCATTGTTAAAACACCTTCTTCATTCAAAACACCATCAAAAATATAAAATCCTTGTAATAAATTAATTAATAATAATGCATCATTAATCTTACCATATTGTAAATAATAATGATGTAAACATGAAAGATTTATTAATAACCATAATAACATACCAGGTCTTAATTCAGAATACATTTTTAAATCAACTGGTCCAAATCTTGGATTTAATTCTCTACCAATAAACCAATCATATATTGGATTACCTGAATTACCACCTAATGCTAAGATTTTTTCTTTTGTACCTTTACCATTCTTACCAAATAATGGAATAAAACTTACAATATAACAATAAGTAGATAATAAAATTGAAAATAATATAGTTATAACACATAGATCGACATGATTATCATATAAGTATTGTAATTCTGGTAATTGACCATCTGTTAATGACCATCTAAATGCAATAATTAAAACCAATGCTGCTGAAACTGCAATACCATTAATTCTATAAGGAAGTTTAGTACCATCCCTTAATTCAACACCATGCATATTTCTACCTGGTAAAATTGTATCTAATATGGCTAATGAAACATACCAAACAATATAATATGTCCATAAATCATATTTGGTAAAATAATAATTAATTGGCTTAATACCATTCCATAATTGAGCAATATCAAAGTTACTGAAAAAACCAGTTATAAAATAATCTGGTCTAATCATTTGATTCAAAATAATTGTAAGAATTGGCAAACCAAATGTAATAGCTAGTGCACCAAATGCACCACCAAATTCGAACTCTTTGGTTCTAGGATTTAAAGTAGAAACCATATTTGTCAATGGATTGTTGATGGTTTCCTTCCAAGGGTTAATCTATCCTAAAGAAAATTTGCAATTGAAACAATTTAAAAGGTAAAAAATTTATAACTTTTAAGTATTATACTTTCACCTATATATCGATTTCGAATATATTGGTATCCTTTTCGTTTGGAAATTAATTTTGTAATAACGGAATGTAGGAAAGGAAATACATCGCTTCAAAATTAAAATGATTAAACGAGCTTTTTAAAATAAACCGACTCAAAGTAATAATAGTAGTACTCACCCCACAAAAGAAAAAAGAATGTATATCTTAGATTAAATAACATCATTAGTGACTTCATTTTGAAAACATTTTAAAATTGCAAAATTTATAAACAACAGTAATTTTTTAACAATTTCAGTGGTAGATGATTCGTCTATGGATACCCCTAATGTGGAATTAGCAATATTCTTTAATGTTTGTTCAGAATCAATAAAATTAAAGTTATTTGCAAAAATCATTATCCCATTTCTTGAATCCAACCAAATTCCAAAAGTAATAGTATTTGATTCTTTGTTATTAAATTTCATCTTTTCTAAAGATTTTTTAAAATTGTTAATAGAAAAAGAGTGTGATTCTTTAAAAATGAAATAATTTTTCCAAAATTTTTTAGATAGCTTTGTGTATAATATTCGATCAGATGCTCTTTGGTAATTGACGTTATTCCTTTTCAATCTGACCCATTGAATCCATTTAATTGTTAAATCTTTTAAAACGATATCAGCATAAGATTCAATTAATTTCAACAAATTAACATATAACCCATTTATTTTCCTTTTCTTGAATTTATTCAAGACTACTTTAAGACAGTTATAATGCGCCTTAATCATTTTGAATGTATAACTCCCATGTAAGAGAATAATTTTTGGGTATATGGAGACTTCTAATATCTTATTATCATAACACGAATTTACCGATGATGAGTTTACGAGGATGCTAGATGATTCTTCGTGAATCACAGTACTGCCATCTAGTTTATCATCTATTGCAGTTGATTTTTCCTCAATGACAGGAGAATTAATATTAAAATAATTTTGGAAATCAATATTTGAATTCCCATAATAACAATCATTAAACAGATAGAACACAAACTTGTCTCCTCTAATTTCATCCCCTTCATCGAGTTCCACCTCGTTCATCAGATACAGTAACAGACTGTACTCATGGTCTCTTCTTATTGATAAACCTGCAATACCCAACAGATACCCTTCTGGTGGCACTATTTTTGCCATACCATCTTCCCATTCATTCCTCAGTTCACTTCTCCTTCTTGGACAAGAGATGATCCTAATACTACTCAATTCCCTCTCCTCCATATCCCCCATATCTTTGCTTTTATATATGTTCCTTTCCCCTTTCCCCTTTGCAACTTAAACTTAAAACTATTCATTCTTTTAAAAGGTAAATAGATTTTCTTTTAAAATTTAGCCGCCCAGCTTTTAAATATACCCTTCCAATATCACTCAATACGATGTGATAAACACCAAATTAACTGAATAAATCAGAATATTTTACCATGAAACCTTTAAATACACCTCTTTTATCAATCGTACACTCATAGTTTTACAGTTACCCAAAGTATAAGCTATGCATTGGGATAAAACCTACTTATAATGCCCCCCACCATCATCATATGCACTAGGAATAAGAATTACCATAAAATACTGTTGCTTGTTAGAATGACGAAAGAAGGTTAAAGCAAAGGAACATGCAGTTCAACAATTGATATATGACCTAGCATGATTGAAACTGTATTGATATATGTATATATTGCATGTGTATATGAATCTGTGTATGTTTTAACAGTGTTTATTGTAAAAACACACAACGTACACAGTGACCCACACGGTTCAATATTTTATTTATTAAAACGTATAAGGTTAAAAGAGAAAGTATTATTTTTTTTAATGTGAATATCTATGTGATAGGAAGGGAATCATTGCGTGGTTTCAACTTAATAAGGTATATTATAGTCCCATATACGAGATAGTGCACTATGTATGCTGTTTATTTGGAGAGATTAGGTTGTTTGCAAGGTACTTTGTTGGACCAATTGCATGAACTAAGACATATTGATGCTGATAGTTTTAATGATCTTAAAGATACTGAACTATTGAATGGGATTCTCATCGAGTTTGAGTCTTTGCTTAAGACTATTATTGTTTGCTTGAATAACCAGTACAGAGGGTTTAGCATCAGATGGGAGAAAAATGATGGTGATGGTTCGGTATATGTTGATGAATTGAAGGTAGTGGAATTCGATCGTAATGTTATCGATGAAGAGTTTACGAAAATTATATCACATCAGTTGGATCAATTGGTCATGTTTTTCAATTGGTTTTCTGAATTTAAAATTAGATTGAATGAAGCTATTAAAGATAAGCATGAAAGAGAAATCATTCAAATAGATGCTAAAAGAGACCAGGCAATAGAATCTCATATTATCCTTTATGATAATGAAAATTCTGAGGAAACTGGTGGTGATAATGATAGCCGTAAGAAGAAGAGTTACACTTTTAAAGATAAAGGTGTCAATAGTAAAGAAAAACTCTTACATACAACAAAAAAATTAACTGGAAATTTAATTAAAAGTAATCAAATATTACAATCTAGTGTTTTACAAAGTGACTTGAACTTGGATGAATTGAAAACGCAATCTAACTCATTGAATATTATGAATGATAAATATATGCAGTTTGAAACTGTTTTTAATAAAACTTCTCACTTAGTGAAAACCTTAGAGAAGGCCTCCAAACAAGAAAAGAGAGATGTCTATTTTTCAATTGGGTTCTTAGCTGTGTGTATGCTTTGGGTATTATGGAGACGTGTTTTTAAACTACCCACAAAGTTAGTACTTTGGATACTTTTCAAATTTTTCAAATCAATATTGGTAAGTATAGGTTTTGCCAAGAGACTATCTAACACGAACACTACTACACAATCATTAATACCTACGATTACAACAACGGCAAATACATTGCTGAGTACATCCGTCACCTCAACAACTATAATATCTGCGATATCTACGACATTGGCACAAGTCGCTGAAAACACACACGACTCCATGGTGGAAGTAGAACGTGCTGTAGACGAAGCAATCGAAAGGATCATGGTACATGACGAACTATAGTATGAATTACACTCCAATACATTATGCATCGTTAGAACAAGAGACACCTTTTCCTTCTCTAGCCCCTTGAGAGTCGTCGTCGTCCTCCCCACTAAATAGAATAACATTATATACAATTACATTTCTACAATACATACCAAAGGCACTCCATTGCCATCTCAATAATACCATTTCCCATTGTAAATTATCCCATTTGGAATTGCCCAGTGTCACTAAAATGGAAGTTGAACTAAAATACCATATGCCATCTCCCTATAATCCCAACTAAAAACCATATCATACTATCCATCCACCACTAATACCCAACTACAATGGTATAGGAATAGCATAAAGCTTGCAGTTCAATGACTACCCATCGTTGGAGCCAGTGCTAGTGTCAGATTTAATTGGTATTACTGTGATGAGGGTTCAGCCGTCCACAGTGACCTGGCTCAATGAAAAATTTTTGAGATGCGATGAGCTTGGGAAAGAGATATAGATATACTACATAAAGAGAAGTAGTATGTCTTTAATGATTTAATGATTTGAATGTTTTTTTGTTTGAGTTTGGTTCAGGTAGAATAGATCATTGGCAACTGTTGCATTCTAAACCACTAATCGTTCACTATGGCTCCTGTTACTAAGAAGAATAACAACAATAATAAGAATAAGAATAGCAAGCGTGCTAGCAATGGTTCATCTGAAAATAAACCTGCTAAGAAAGCTAGAATCTCTGTTGATTCATCTGATGAAGATGAATTAGATGATATTGTTCCTGTTGATGCTGCTTCTTCTTCTTCCGATGACGATGATTTAGATGACATTGTGTCTTCTGATGATGAAGAAGTTGAGGTTGCTGAAACCAAGAAAACTGTCAAAGATGAAGAAGATGAAGATGCTGAAATCGAAGAAGGTGAAGAAGTCGAAGGTGAAGAAGGTTCTAAAGAAGCTAAAAACGGTGAATCTGATAACCATACCGAACAAAGAAAGTTATTGAAAGAGAGAAAAATGCAAAGAAAGGCAGGTACTGAAGTTCAACATATTAAATCATTATGGGAAAGATTAAGAGTTAAGACCCCACCAATGCCAAAACCAGTTCGTGAAAAATTGGCTAATGAAATTTGGGAATTATCAAAGGATTGTATTAGTGATTTGGTTTTAAAGCACGATGCTTCTCGTGTTGTTCAAACTTTAGTTAAATACTCTACAAAAGAACGTCGTGAACAAATTGTCGAATCTTTGAAAGGTAAGATTTATCTATTAGCAACTTCTGCTTATGGTAAATATTTATTAGTTAAATTATTACATTATGGTTCTAGAGCCTCTAGACAATTGATCATTGACGAATTACACGGTTCTTTAAGAAAATTGATGAGACATCGTGAAGGTGCTTACGTCGTTGAAGATTTATTTGTTTTATATGCCACTCATGAACAAAGACAACAGATGATCAAAGAATTTTGGGGTTCAGAATATGCTGTTTTCAGAGAATCTCATGTCGGATTAACTGTTGAAGAAGTTTGTAACAGCAGTGTTGAAAAGAGAAATATCATTGCTAGAAATTTAGTCGGTACTATCACTGCTACTGTTGAAAAAGGTTCTACCGGTTTCCAAATTTTACATGCTGCTATGAGAGAATATGTTAAGATTGCCAATGAAAAGGAAATTTCTGAATTTATTGAATTATTACACGAACAATTTGCTGAATTAGTCCATACTCCAGAAGGTGCTGATGTTGCTTGTACTTTAATCGCAAAAGCTAATGCTAAAGAAAGAAAATTAATTATCAAAACTTTGAAAAATCATACTGATAAATTAATCAAAAATGAACATGGTAATCTAGTTTTTATTACCGCATTATTAACTGTTGATGATACTGTTTTAATGTTTAAATCATTTGGTCCATCCGTTAAAGAAAATTTACACGAATTAATCGTTGATAAATATGGTAGAAGACCATGGTTATACATCTTACTTGGTTTGGATGGTAAATATTTCTCACCAATTGTTAAGAAAGATTTAGATAGATATATTGCCATGTCTGAAGCTACTTCTAAGAAACCTGCTTTGCAAAGAAGACACGAACTATTAAATAAGTTTGCTCCAATGTATTTGAGTACAATTTCTAAAAATTATTCTGAAATTCTAAATGAAAACTTAGGTAGTCAATTTGTTTCTGAAGTTTTACTAAGTGATGAATTATACGAACAATTGAGTGAAAAAGATACTTCTAGTTTTAAAACTGTCATTGATTCCATCGTTACCACTTTCAAAGGTGATATTTCCGAAGAAGAACATCCAATCCATAAACCATTTTCTACTAGATTATTAAAATCTTTAATTCAAGGTGGTAAATGGAATAATAAAGAAAAGAAATTAATCCCATTGGCCAAAGTACAAGGTCTAGGGACTACTTTTGCTCAAAGATTTTATGAAGATATTATAGATTCATCTAATTTATTAGAATGGATTAACACTAAAGATAGTTCATTTACTATAGTTGCATTATATGAAACTTTGAAAGACAAAGCTGAAGGTAAACAATTCGTAGAAGATTTAAACGACGTTGAGGCCGATATTGATAAATCTGTTGAAGATAATAAAGGTGCTCATTTACTATTGAAATTGTTACAATAGGTACCTTCGACTGATTTATATAAAAAAAAAATAATTCAGCACTTCACATAGATATAAAATCCATATTGTATATTATTTAATCAATTAAAAAAATCAAACTTACCTACTTAAAAGATATATAGATTGTTAGTCATTCAGCTGTTCTACAGTTCCTGTATGCTCGACAATAACCAAGGAATAGTTCCTTTATATATCTTATAATTCGTATTCATTTCACTACTTAGTATGGGCTATTTTTGTCAAATTTCGCCCATAATGAAACATCTGAAATATTTTGAAATCTTGACATATTTAAGATCGAAACCGCTGAAATAGCAAGTATATTTAACAAGTATTGGCTCATTGTTTGTACTTATTTAGTTCCAAACGCAGGAGGATATAGGTATAATTGAGCACAATAGCAATTATGGATTCTGATGTGGAAGAATCTGTTCATGAAGGGGAAGCGCAGGTGGAAGAAGTGGCAGATGATAATTTAAAGGGTGAAACTAGTGAGAACTCAAACGGTGATAAAAATGATAAAGATGATAATGATAATAGCAGGAGTAATACCAGTAGTGAAGTGCATGAAGAGAATATTAATATTACGATCGAGGATGGCCCATTCCATGTACATCCACTGATACGACATTTACCTCAAGAGTTAGAATATACATGCTTCGATGCATATGATAAAAATCTCTATTTGGGGACTACCACAGGGGATCTTCTACATTATTTCGAGATAGAACAGAACAACTACATGCTAGTTTCACAAACTAAGTTCAATGCAGACTCTAATCATCCAATTATAAAAATTTTGTTACTCCCTAAGATTGAACGAGCATTGATCTTGTCTAATGGTATACTAACAGCGTTTCTATTACCAGAATTTGCTCCTGTTCCAAATATTATAAGCATAAAAGGTGTATCGGATATATCTTTTAAAAGTTACTCAGAAAGGTCAAGTTCATACAAGGTCTATGCTTTTTCTGTAGAAAAAGTTGAAGAATTGAAAGTTATGCATGATTCAATGATACCTAAAGCCATCTATGACTTTAAAATGATAGAGTCAGGTCATGCACATGAACAAATGGTAATGACTGCAAAACTGAACAACTATGAATTAATCAATTTCAAGAAATCTGAAATAATACCTTTATTTCGTGTAAGTGAAGGGGATGAACCATTAGATCCAATAATATCAAGTTTCAGCAGAAATGAGTTTTTAGTAGTTACAGGTGGTACATCTGCAGATACTAATGCAATGGCATTCTGTATAAACCACCGTGGTGATATTACCAATGGGACAATAGTATTAGAAAAATATCCAGAAGATATTGTAGTGAATTATCCCTATGTCATAGTAAATTTTAATTTAAAAGATATTCATATATTCAGTGTATCTCCTTCTGGTGAACCAACTATTATACAAAAGATTTCTTCACCACTTGATTTGAATATTTGTAAAACTGTAAAAGAATTTAATAATTTTGAATCAAAAGAAACAAAAGAGATGAAGCAACTTATTGTGGAAAAATTAAGTTTGGTACCATTAAACAATGATGAGGACCAATTCAGAATTGCTGGAGAAAGGGTGTATATAGAACAGATTTTCAATGAATCTACATCGCTAACATTATTTGGGAAATTGGGAATCTATTTACTAATTAAGAAACCATCAATTTTAGAATTTAATAAATATTCTGAATCAGAAATTGACACCATTAGAAATTATATAAAGGAGACAAGGAAACCAAATTTTTCAAAATACGAGCTAACAGAAAGAGAATACTTAATGACTTTAAAATTATTATTAATTATGTTGCATTCTAACACTATCGATGAGAATATAATAAACAGATGGTGTAATATGTCTGATGTTGTAGATATTAGACTACTACTTTACCTCTTTGACTTAGATATATATGGTGAAATTTGGATATTCAAAGGTCTCTTGAAATTTGTTGAAAACTTAAAGTCGTTAAAGCTAATACATAAGTGCAATAATCTAAAATTGTTATTAACTGTAATCAGCCATGAGTTGAAGAATGAAAAAAAAAAGGATTCAGTAAAAGACTTTTCTGAAGTAATAAAATCTGTAGATCTTAATCTATTCAAGTTATTAAGGGAAGATAAAGATGATATTGACCTGAATATATACACTGAAGCAAGTTTAAATGATATTTTAAAGATTGTCCAAGAAGAGAAGGAAAAAGATGTCAATTTACTAGTGAAGATATATACGAAAAGAGAGCAACATGTTGAAATATTATCATTGTTAAAGGGACAAAAAGATATTATAGGTATGTTAGATTATATCAAAAAATGTTTCAAGAAACTTCCCACTGATTATATTGAAAATAATTTGCTAGATGATTTATTATACAGCATTAATGTCACATCTCTGACAGAAGATCATCTGAAAAAAGTTTTGGAAATTTTAACTTTGGCAAACATTGATCCACATGATTTGACATCAAAATTAAATAAAAATGTCGAAGCCAAAGTAATGATCTTGGAATTAATAGGGTTACAGAATATGAGCGATAAACAATTTTTACTAGATTTTTATATTGCCAATTTACAAAAAACTATTCAATCAAATAACCTCTGGGAGGAATTTGGTAAATTCACATCTGAATACTCTCAAGATTTTAATTATTCAAAATGTAAAATCATTGAATTTTTAATGATTAAAATAAAACATGAGCCAAAATTTAATGATTTTTTGGCATTATTTAAGGATATTAAAAACATATGTTCGAATAATGATAATGATCAGTCACTAATTACAACAGCCATAACTGCAATCAAAGAGATAGATATAGGGAATTTACTTTCATTATTATTTTTATTACCAGAATATAATGATATTATCACAATTTTTTTGTCCAAAAAGGAATTATATGACATCTATATTACTTACATTGATTTTTTAAGTATAGAAATATACTTGACAAACGAAAACTTAATCGAAGTTTTAAGATATTATAAATCTTTAGCCGACAATGCAACTATTATAAAAGTTGTAGTAACATTACTAAAGAGGAACTTACATTTAGTCGAAGATCATCAGGGCTTGCTAAATATATTAAGAGAGATACCTTCAATATATCCAATACACAGTCTATTTTCTATTTTAAATCCTATACTTAAAAAACTCGATGGTGAAAAGAGAGATGTAGAACTACAAAAGGCATTGGTAAGAAATGAAGTATCTCTAGTCAATAACATATCACAATGCTTTGAGAAAATTGATTCTCAATAAGCTGACTAGTAATATTTACATTATGCATTTTATTTATATATATATATATAGTAAATCAATTTATAAACTTTCAAGTAACGGAGGAACTGGAAAGTGCAATCACAGTACTTCAAGTTCCAATCCTAAAGACTCTGACAGAACTTTTAGAGTCTGAAGTTCTTCAGTATTATTTTTCGTTGACTTCTTGATGACTATTTTGTCAAATAACGATACAGGAATATCTTCTGAAGTTAAAAACACATTATTCAATGATTTATTCAGGTTTAATTGTGTTAGCATCTCATTGCTTTTCTTTATATAGATATAGACGTTACTAGAATATCTCATTCCGCTGATTACTTCAGTATCTTCTCCAGTGATACCTGGTGAAAGGTGAACATGATTTCTTCTTAATTTTTTAATAGCACCAGAGTTGAGAATCAATATAGCATTACTGATACTAGTCCCATGAACTATATTACTCGGTAGTTCATTTAAATCAGTGATTTTCTGTAGAACATCTTCATTTGGATTGATATTTTTCATTGAATGTCCTTGAGTAGCACAAACTAATTCTTCCCCATCTTGAATTTTTAAATGGAATCTCTTCTTATCATTAGTTTCAATGATACTATGCAATTCATCCAACGTACATTTATGAGTCTTTAATCTGTTATGCGATAATATCTTGTTTACAGAGATATATCCATTACTATCGATGGGTAAACTCTCTTTTGCAGCACCATGTCTCAACAGATATGATAATGCTTTTGAAATCTGAACGTTTCTCTTATTTTGCAAAGCAAGTTCCTGTTCAGTAGACATATCAGAATACAATAAGCACCAACCTAGACACTTCTCTGGGTTGGAATGAAACAATGAAGCATTTTAGAAGAATATTTGAATATAACATTATTTTAACTAATTACTATGAATTTTTTTTTTTCAAATCATATATATACGAATAATGAATTATTTACAAGAAATATATATATATATATATCTAAGCAACTATCTTATACAGTTTTTACTTCTTACCACTACCACCACAACATCCACCCCCTGTTGCTTTCAAAGTCCCCTTTGTACTTTTAATAGTATCATTATCACCTAATTCACTATCTTTATGAATATTTAATTGATATTTGGCCTTCCCGTCTGTATCGACACCAATACGTTTACCTTGCACCAGATTCTTCTTCAAGAAATCAGCCACACCTTCCATTAATTCTATCTGTTGGTCTTTATTCAACTCTGCATTTGGTTTTATCATTCCTTCACGCATTTTAGATCTAGCTGATGATAACATTTCAAAATCACCATTAAATGCAATACGTGTGGCCCTCAAACCATGTCTGTACGCTGTCAAAGCCCTTTGAGAACTGCTCATTACTAAAATAACACTACTAGTGACAGGTTCAACCTCAATAAAGTAACTCTCACGACTCACATTACAAATATCTATCAAATATCTATCAAATATATACATATATAATTATTAATCAAATTTATCACCTTGATCCTTATTACATGTTCAACGCTTAAAGGCTGGTCACGTGCAGGTGCATATAATAGTTAAAATAACTAATAATACCTTCTATAAAGTGCTACAATCGGTACCAGAGGTCACCAAAATGGCAGTTAGTCTCATACGGTTCTCTTATATTATTAATTTACCGTCTCTATATGGAGCTGTGCCGTCTAATATCAGATTAGGGTATGCGATGCAATTAGTGATTTCAGGTGGAATATGGTGGCTATTGCTACTAAAACATGCCATACCTGATGCGAACTACCTATATAGTCAAATGAACCAGTGTGTGATGACTCTGGGTACCTCTTGTAGTATATAATCGCTCCAGAAATATACAGGACAATTTCCACTATGAGATATTGAAATTGAATCTTTGTGAAGACTTCTGCAATACCGTAAATGATAAATCCAGTGATCAATGGTACCAATCCACTGCATCCAAATAGTACAAAACATATTGTTCTGAATGTCCTATTTGTATCGTTGTTAAATTTTTGGTTAAACGTCAATATGATTAGCAAAAGTGCCAATGAGATGCTTATCAGACTAAACATGACAAATAATTTTAAGTTATCTAAGTATCCATAGTATGACGATGTGACAATGGATGCATTGATCAAAATGACTATCCCCATATAGTCCATCTGTCCCCAGTTCGTTGCCTGTTGATGAGAATGTTGCTTTAAACAGTGGAAACAACTGCTCAACATCAATGCAAATGATGAACTCAGTAAGTACACCCATATTGGGATATGATGAATACCATTGGATGAGGCAGGTAGATTTTGATAAACGTATGTAGAAAGAATGACCATATAAGTGATTGATGGAATGAAATGGCTATAGATATTAACCGTTTCGTTATTCCAAAACAGCAGGGATTTAAAACATTCAACGAAGGAATTGGTCTCTCTCACATACCCAGTGACAATGTACTTGTTATCTTTCTGCCATTCTGGCAATTGATCATAGTTGCATACTTTCAAATGCTGTTTATCAATATGTAATAGTGATTTAGTATCGTCGTTTAGTATAGTAGTTGTCAATGAACTCTCTCTGTATCTCAGAGAGGAGGTACCTGGGTGTATATCAGCAACCATTCTACACTACCTGTTAACTTTATGATATGCCACTTGTACGTATCAATGCCATTGACTTAGTTTGCATTGTGTTGTTTAAGTGTGAGTGTTAACTCTTTTAGCTGATATTTTGTCATGATGAAAAATTTCACCATGACAAAAGGTGCTAAATAATACCTAAATTTTAATTAGTTAGGTAGAACCGTATGAATATTATATCACTGATTAGTACGTTCTGTGAGACTATTTATTTCCTTTAGTTGTAGTGATATTTCAAGAACAAACCGTACCACTGCTTTTAAGAGATTCAGCTAGACTATAAGGTGTACGCTATGTATTATTACTGATTAGTGCAAAATGGTAGAATAGTTGGACATTGACAAGACTACAAACACTTAGCTTACAAACCGTTATGCCTGTATATATATATATGTATATATCCTCTATATCACATAATACCTCTTGGCATCTTGGGACTGCTTGTTATCATTTAAGAAACTTATTCTGAATCTGGCTTGCATCATGTAGCACATTGGATGCAGTAATTCTGGGAACAACACCGTTCTCTAATAATGCAATTGGTAGTGAAAACGTACTGAACTTGTAGTGCATACATACCCTTTCTATATTCAATGCATCGACTATGAACCTAAACGAGTAACCGACAACTTCCAGAAGGTTATACTAGACCCCGCTTATACCAATAGACACACCAGGACTACATCAAGGTATCACACCCACACTCACTCTTGCAACAGTCCCAGTGCTATACAAAAGCACAACCTGAAGTTACAATACTCAATACCTGTCGTGTCGAGTAGGATTTCAATTTGAATTTGTGTCACCACTTTATAACATCAAGAAAGGCTATGGATGGTACACATTGCATAAGTTGCACTAAGGGAGTACGATATCTACAAGTATCTGTATATATCGTGACCACACCTGTGGGGTGTAACTCAAGCAATAAATACAATATACCTTGTTCGTATTTCCTGTCATCGTAAGGGCAATTTCAATCATGACAGACCCCATTAAAGCGTCAGAAACAGTTGGAAACCCATAGCAAAGCACATATGCACTTGTAACAATGCATTACAATACGTGAAACCTTATAATATAGTATTGTACAGTTGTATATCATTGTTATTCAGTGGTTTATTGATATTTTAAGTCTGTACACAGCGCTAGCATAAAATAACAATCACGTATACAACGACATTTCGTCATCAGTGGGAAATAAATATTTTTACCCTTTAAAACGCAATTGAAGTTATAAATATACAAGACAATTTTGTATTATAATTGATGAAACTTGCCAATTATAAAGAATTGGGATATCCAGATTCGTTGAAATAGGTACTATTGCACTGCGAGAGAGTCTGTAGTTTGTTGTATTGCAATTTTAATTGAGTTCTTTTGCACAACTTCGTTCAGGAGTGGATTTTAATTAGCTGAAGTTTTTTATTTTTGCAAGTAGATCATTAAGGGATACTTTTTAGTTATTGTTTTGTGTGTTTGAGATAAAACCAGAGTTATTTCCAGTGAATCAGTAACGTATATTCTCTAAAAAAATAGAATGACTCTTTTCAATAAGGAGGTTACTCCGAGTCCAAGACCTCTATTACCATCCGATGAGGATCAATTAAACAGAAACTTTGCTAGACAGCAGTATAATCAAGGTGAAACTTCTTCTTCTTCTCAAGGCAACGATGGTAGAAGTAATAGGAAACATGGCGAGGGACTTTCAAGTACTGTAAGATCCAGTTCAAATGTAAATATTCCTTCTGCATTGTTAGTCAACACAGGGACAAGAGAAAAAGCACTAACGAATACAGATAATTTTATTGAAATGTATAACAAACAAACAAGAGGAAATAATAATTTATCTGATGACCAAATTAATGAAGAACAAGATATTGAGACACACGGTTATTATGAAAACAGTGATAATAGTGATAATAGTGATAATGATATTAGTGAACAAATATCATTGGAAAATATTGATTTATCTCATAATTCTTCAGAAACTAGTAGTGAACTGTCAGGCAATGAAGTAGAAGAAGCTATGAAGATAAATAAAAAATCAAGAGATATCGATACAGAATATGGAATGACTTTAGATGAAAAATTGAAAGAACAAAAGGAAAAATGGGCAGAAAGAGGTGCCGCTAAAGTCATACGAGAAGTAACAGATTCTGAAACTGGACACACTTCAAAACAAGTTGTGATGAAAGGCATTAAAGATTTTAAATTCGGTGAAGTATTGGGTGATGGTTCTTATTCTACTGTCATGCTTGCTACATCAATTGAAACAAACAAAAAATATGCCGTAAAAGTCTTAAGCAAAGAATATTTAATCCGTCAAAAAAAAGTTAAATACGTTAATATTGAAAAAAATGCATTACAAAGACTTAATAATTCAAGAGGTGTTGTTAAATTATTCTTCACTTTTCAAGATGAGGCAAGTTTATATTTCTTATTAGAATATGCTCCAAATGGTGATTTCTTATCTGTTATGAAAAAATTTGGTTCATTAAATGAGGAATGTTCATGTTATTATAGTGCTCAAATTATTGATGCTCTTCATTTTATACATTCAAAAGGTATTGTGCATAGAGATATAAAACCAGAAAATATCTTATTAGATAGTAATATGAAGGTTAAATTAACAGATTTTGGTACAGCAAATATTTTAAATCATAAAGTGAATAGCGATGGAACTAAATCTGATACATACGATTTATCAACAAGAGCTAAATCTTTTGTTGGTACTGCTGAATACGTTTCTCCAGAATTATTGAATGATTCATATACAGACAGTCGCTGTGATCTATGGGCCTTTGGGTGTATCTTATTTCAAATGGTCGCGGGTAAGCCACCTTTTAAAGCTACAAATGAATATTTAACATTTCAAAAAGTTATGAAAGTACAATATGCTTTTACAGCGGGATTTCCATTGATTATTCGTGATTTAGTGAAAAAAATACTTGTGAAAGCTCCAAATCAAAGATTATCAATTTCTGGTATAAAGAAACATCATTTTTTCAGAGAGAAAAACTTTAGCGATGGTTCTGTTTGGAATACTGACCCACCAAAGATACAACCATATAAAATTAATGCAAAATCAATGCAACCTATACCTGCTCTAAAAGATAAAACTACAGTTATCACAAAACGTTCAAATCTAAATTTACCTAAAAGACCCCCTTCTAGAAGTAGTTCTAGTACTCCAATTTTAACACCAGTAAGCTCATCGGGGTCAAATATTCAAGGTTCTGATGCAAGTAGTTCAAAACCTGCAAAGAAAGCAATCGATGAAAGAACTGCACATATACTAGAAAATGCCAGAAAGGAAGTAAACAATAGGAAAACAAACACGAATAGAAAAATAAGCAGTCCGGAATATGCAGCTTCTGTAGCTCTAGGTAAAAAAACGATTGCTTCTCATAATATTCGCTCACGAATGAGTTCAGGATCATCATCTTCCTCCGTATCTCATACATCAGTGAAAACTTCACAATCTAATTTTGATAATAAATCACCTTACATACCAAAATCTCCTGTACCGCCCTCTTCTCAGGTTCCATCAATACCATCAATCCATTCGCCTCATATGAGAGGCTCTGATAAAGTAAACCAAGGTTCAACCGTGAATAAATTAGATGCAGAATGGTCACAATTTTTATCAGGTGCAGATGAACATGTCATAAAAGTTGACGAAGTCACTTTAACTGTCATAGATACCGATATTATGGGGAAACGTATCAATAAAGTGCACGGTCATATTATGGACCCACAAAGCTTTGGGGCTCCAAGAACCACTCTATTGTCGCAGGTCGCAAGGAGTGGCGGTGGTATAACAGGGTTTAGGTCTGAAACTAACACATCATTGACAGAAGATCAATACTATTTAAGCATACCTATAGATGTTGAAAATCTGGCTAATGACTACAAGGTTCTGGGAGGAACATCAACTCCATCATATTTTACATCCGATGATGATAAACTATCACCAACGCCATCGTCAGTTTCATCTAACTCACCTGTAACTCCTGTATCTGAGGAAAGTGGCTTTGGAAAATTTAAAAAATTATTCCAACATACAAAGCAAGATTCCTTGAACGAACCATTATTTTACGAAAACTGTTATAGGAGATTATTTGTTCTCACAACATATGGTCGTTTGTTAATTTTCACAAAGAGGAAAGTACCACTACCAGATTCAAATTCTTCTTATGAATTATGTTACAAAATATATCTTTCTCAAACTGGCACTAAAGTTAAAGAATTGATTTTACCTGTCAGCATCGAAAGTTCAAACAGTATTAATTATGGTGTCATAGAAACACCTTATAAATCATTTATTTTCAACTGTTCAAAACAAGATACCAATCTTTGGTTTGGTGCATTGAAAAAAAGTATCAAACTCAATCATGAAAGACTCTTTTCTGAAACGAAAAAAGAAGAAGAAACGTATAAAGAAGCTCTGCATGCTGCAACTATAGCTAGTCCACCTTTACCAAAAGAAAAACCTATTCCTGCAACAATATCAAAACCAGTGGTAACGGCACATCACAGTCCCAAACTATTGTCTCCTTCTGCATCATCCAACAGTAGTCCGCAAACTAGGTCGAGTAGATTATTTGATTCATTCGTTAGCTCGAGGGAGAAAAGTAAGAAGACTGCTGCCCCGGTACCTTCATCTTCAAAATTGACTAATGGATTACCTTCTTCAACAGAACAGTCTGTAGCTGGACTTGGATTATTGACAACACATCCGAAATCTCAATTAAATAGTGACGATAATTCGACATCATCATCCTCATTTAGAGGGAAAAATATATTGAAGAAAACTGTCAATGCAAGTAATTCACGGTTCTTAGCAAGGAGTGAACGCTCTTTAAGAAGTAATAAATAAGCATTTATATATCGGTACATATTAAATAACTGATACCCAGTTCCTAAATATCATTATTATTATTAGTGAATTTCTTATTATATATATGCTGTTATGTAAAAAGAGGAGGGATGTTTCTAAAATTTAAATAATATATACCATATAAAATTGCAAATGATACAGTTCTGTACTAATCATCTCCTTCAGTATCACTTTCATCAGAATCCTCTTCTTCTTCCAATTCTTCAATCTCTACAGAGAACCCTTGTGCTACTAAAAATTCTTGAATGTTGTCCACTTTGCTTGGATGACAACTTACAAATGCAATACTTTTTTTAAAATTGAACAAATTAACAAAATATTTCTTCGTTACTCTTTGTAAATCATCTTCAGTAACTTTTGATAACCTATCCAAATAATATTTATTAAAATCTTGTCCTCTTTCTCTGAAGAATAGATCGACGTATTTAGCTGTAGCCGCAGTGAAATATCCACTCTCGATTGTAGCAATTCTATTAATGACACTACTTAATGCACCTTTAATTAACTGAGGTTCAAAAATCAAGGAACCAGCGGCATAATCTTCAACAATTTGTTTTCCCACTTCATAACATTTAATGATATCAGCACCACGATAAATAGAGAACCCCCAAGAGTTAATTTCTGTTTGACTCATCATATTAGCACCATATGCTAAACCGGCTCCACGAATACCTTTCCAGAAAGGACCTTCAACACATTGCAAATACTCTGAGGCTAATGAAACTGCAGCATAATCTGGATGATGATAATTCATATCAAAAGGTATAGAAGTCATCAAAGTCATATATGATGATTCGGAAGCTGGCGTAGAGATAATATGAGCAACATCTTTTGGATCTTTACATAAAGCAGTAATATTATCCAAAGCTTTTGGAACTGGTGGAACTTGGATTGCAATATTTGAAGTTGGTTTTTCTTGTTTTGCTACCAAACTTTCCCATGGTTGATAGAAATTGTCTGCTATTTTAGAAATGTCACCTAGAATTAAGACATGGAACTTACTGATTTCAGCTCTTAATTGAGATCTCATAGTTTCTAACTTTGGAAGAATCTTTTTCTTAAATTTCCCGTCATCAATGTCATCTAAAATATCTTCGATTAATTCTTCTACGAATAGAGGATCAACTGATTTTTTCATTGATTCATCAGTGTGAATATTTCTTGTTGTTAGTGATTCCAACATCATATCACCTTCTCTTTTCAATTCCACAATAGAGTTCAAATAATTTTCTAATAATACACCAACACGCTTTTCATCAAAAATCATATCATATAAACAATATTTAATCCAATTGACAGCTTCTGCATATTTGTCAGATTTACATCTGATTCTAAAATCAATCAAATCTAATGAAGAATTTTGTAAACCTAATGAAATTTGAGAGTCAACAGTTTCAGATTTCAGTTTAGAAACTACTTCTTCATACGATAGGATTTTACCATCTTCTGTTTTCATTGGCATAGAAAATAATTCATCGAAGACATGGAAAAATGGCAATAGTGATGTATCTTTAATGGATGAAGAATTTACTAGAGCATGCAATTCAATAAATTGCGATGGGAAACATTCAGCATGCATAAACAATGGGAAATCTTTTGGTCTTGTTTCTAAAAGTTTTTTTGTTAATTCATCTTTGTTATTAAATTTAAAATCATCAATATTCGTAACACCTTTTGTTTCAATAAAATCTATACTTGTTAATGGATTTTCGATTACAAATTCAGATAATAGTTCATTTGGTATTGGTTTATTATTATTTAATTTTGCATTTTCCAATATTGAACGTAATTGTTCTCTCTTCTCTTCATCAAACAATTTTTTTCTATTCTCAATTAAATTATTTTGCTTTGTCTCCAAAGATTGATATAATTCTTTACTTGGTTTACCAATTACAATAACTGGTTTATTATCAACGAAATTTTTGTTCAATAATTGAGACCATTGATCTTTTGTCCATTGCATGATTGAATCGAAATCAGATAAATCTTTTAAAGTTTTCTCTAAGGATTCACCTTTTGTATCACCATATATGAAATCTGCAATAATAGCTTGAGATAGTACACTATCACCATTTTTTTCACATTTCAATACATAATCCCATTTACCATTATCGACGACTTGTCTGATCCTGTCTAAATCAATATCGTGATTTATCAATACATCCAAGACTTTATCTCTAGTTTCAATCAATTTTTCTGTTGGAACACCATGGACACCAATATTAACAATTGTTCTCATAAAATCATCTGTCCAATAGTCAATTGAATTTGCATATGGATCTTCAATTTCCACCAATAGTTTATTAAATGGAGCCAAAGCAGTCTCAGTGAAATAATCTAATAGTAAAGAAACAGCTAAATCATCTCTATAACTATGAAATTCTTCACCAATCCATGATATTAAAATTTCACTTTGTGATTCATCTAATTCTGGAAATTCCACTGTAGTTTCTACAGTTTGTAACCTGTTAACTGGAATTTGTGATAGTTCAGAATCCAAAAATGGTCTCTTACGATCTTCCACTTGAACAGTTGGTAAGGTATCATCCCAACCACCAACAATTGATAACAATTCATCTTCAGGTACGTTACCACAGATGATAACGCATAAATTATCAGAAGAATACATATCTTTATGGAATTGACGGATTTCTTCATTAGTCAACTCTCTCAAATTCTCTGTCAACCCACCTGTCTCTGATCTGTAACCGCTACCTTCAGAGAATAGCAATTTTTGTTTAGCCAGCATCGTTACGAACCAACTTTGTGATTCAATAGCATCCATTTCACTAAACACAACACCTTTATCAGTTAAAGTATCTGGGTCTACATGATAAACTTCAGTGACACAGGCATCATCTGTCAATGTTGGGTGTAAGACATGGTCCAAATATGTTGGCAACAGCTTCTTAAAACCTTCCCAACCTGCTGTAGTCAAAGTATAAACTGTTTGATCAGTAGCAGTCCAAGCATTTGTCGATGACATACACAAGTTCCCAGCTGTATCCAGTAAACCTTTATAAGGATGTTGTTGGGAACCCATGAAGATCAAATGCTCTAGTGTATGTGGAGCACCTGAATCTGTTGGACATTCTGTAGCAACTGCAAAATAACCTTGTACTAAAGGTGATGACTTGTGATCGATATGAACAAGTTGCAATTGAGTTCTTGAAGAAACGTATTTGCTGATTCGATACTGAGGAGCATACTCCAGCTGGAACGATACCTGCTTGGTGAATGGCATAGGATCGTGATTGAAGTTGGTGGTTTCTTCTTTACTGTTTTAACTTGTGTAATATTATGTTGTTAAAAGTAACTTTTAAAGTGAAAAATTTTCTTAAATGGTGATGGAAAGAGCTAAGATTTCTGTGTAAGCTGGGTTGCATTACATGCACGCCATTGAAGTGTAAAACATAATCTTGTTATACTAGAAGTATTGTATAGTGATCGTGCATGTATTGCTGTTTTCAAGATTTCAAGAATTTGAGTTTACAGTTTACCACAACCTCTTAATAGTGGATTTAAGAGTATTTAACGAGTAAAATTACATCTGAGCATGAGAATTGATGTAGATTTGACATTCCAAGTTGTTGTAGCATGCACTACCGATGCCTACAACTGCTGTCACTACATTTGCTCTTGATATACTCTTATTTTACAACTACATATCAATTTCAGTGATCCCTTGCCCTCGTACCCACCCATTTCCAAATACGAAACGCAAGAGTAAAATTGATCGTGATCGATGGTTAATGGTTCGAATATCTTGCAACTAGCACTACAAGATACATGATGATTCATATTGCAATTTGGCTAACCATTGGTAACGTAATGGTCTTATACAACACCCTTTTATCACCATTTAACACCCTCCGTCACCTCTAACGGGTGTCGATAAAAAGTAGGTGGGCACTGTTTGCCAATTCGCTTTTCCCGTTTGACAAATGAATTAGTAAGGTGTTTTCCCATTATGACAAATATCTTGGGTTGATATTATCTCATTGGAAATGTATATAAGAGGGGATAATTTTGAGACGTATAGATTGTTCAAAGGTCAATTCATTTTGTAATTGCAATTGCAAGTAACTAACTACAGTCCCAACACCTAATAACATCCACCCAAGAACATATACGATAAAAATGAGTAAAATTTTTACACCAATTGAACAAGCCATCGAACATTTTAAACAAAACAAGTTCTTGATAGTGATGGATGATGAAAGTCGTGAGAATGAAGGTGATTTGATCTGCGCTGGTGCCAATGTCACCACTGAGGATCTAGCTTTCTTGATCCGTTACTCTTCAGGTTACGTTTGTGCTCCAGTGAGTAATGAAATTGCTGATAAATTAGACCTACCATTATTAAGAACAAACATGAAATACGAATCATTCGACGATGACAGACACGGTACAGCTTATACCATCACCGTCGATGTTGCTGAAGGTACCACCACTGGTATTTCAGCCCACGACAGAGGTTTGACCTGTTTGAAATTGGCTGACCCAACTTCAACAGCCAAAGATTTCTTAAAACCTGGTCATGTTTGTCCATTAAGAGCAGCAGATGGTGGTGTCTTGACCAGACGTGGTCACACTGAAGCAGCCGTCGATTTATGTAGATTGAGTGGTCTTCCTCCAGTGGGTGTCATCTGTGAATTAGTCAACGACCGTGACGGTTCCATGATGAGATTAGACGACTGTATCGAATTCAGCAAACAACACAACGTCCCAATTGTCACCATCGAACAATTGGTAGAACATCTACAAAAGAAATAGGTTTGTAACACTACGATTATCCCTGCCACCTTCCCTATCTTCAACGACTTTACTTAATGTATAAATATAGAATATATATATACCTATATCTCTTAAATGAAACAAAATAAAATCTAAAAGTTTAATAAATAATTAATAATTATTACATTCTATTCTATATAAGATTACTACAGAGACTACTACATTTAAACATCAAACATCATTCACTCTCTTTCAAGAGCTCTGTTTTATCTATTTCTTTGGTTCTTTTGGTTTAACTGGTACTAATCTCTCTTTTTGACCCCAAACCAACTTGTGAGGAATCATGAATTGATCCAACAGATCGTCAGTGACTAGAGCTCTACGTTCTTGGTATGCTTGTACAAACACTTGTAAAGTTTCGATACATATCTTCTTCATTTCACCAGATAACAATTCACCTGCTCTGTAACGTTTAACTATATCAGCTAAAAATTCATCATCATCTTTGAAGAAGGAAAGGTACTGGTAAGCAACATCGACGTCTGGATTACCACCAAGTTGTCTATGCAATTCTAAAGTTTGTTGACCACCACTGAATGCATGTTTGTTAATTTTCTTTTGAATTTGTTTGGCTGTATCTGTCATAAAGATAGCACTTGTATCAGCTGAAGCAGACATCTTTGTGGAAGAACCTTGCAATGCTGGGAAGAACTTGGAATGGATCAAGGCAGGTTTAGAGAACTTCAATTTGTCTGCTACATCTCTACAGACTCTGAAGTATGGATCTTGGTCGATAGCACATGGAATCAATGCTGGGGTCTTGGCAGGTAAACCTAACACTTCTGGGAAAGAACTTGGGAAGGCAGAGGCGATCTGGATAGAGGCAAAATGGAATTTACCAATACAATCAGAATCATTGAACCCAAAAACTGCCTTGGCTGTTGAACCTGTAATTTGTCTAGAGACTCTAACAACTGTTTCATAAAATCCACCACCCATATATTGTAAATCTGAAAAGATGAAAGTGTTTTCTGGTTTGAAACCTACGGCAATGATATCTTTAGCATTCTCACGAGCAAACTTCTTTACATCTTCAATGGTCAATTTATGTTTAAATAAGAATTTTTCATCATCTGTTAGTTCGATGACTAATGGGACATCGAATACTTCTTGTAACCATTTGGTGAAGATAAATGGAACCATATGACCCATATGGACTGAGTCACTGGATGGACCTCTACCTGTGTACAAGAAGAAAGGTTTCCCTTGTTCATATAGATCTAGAATCTTGTTGAAATCACGTTCACTAAAGAATAAACCTTTTCTCATAAAATGATGTGGTACTTGTCCAGTAACTTTTTGAAATCTGTCCAAAGTAGCTTGATCGATAGGTCTGGTACCAAACTGGGCAATCAATCTGTCATAATCGATATTTTGAGCTACACCTGATTCATCAACTGCACCTTCGACGTCCCATGGAGTGATGACTTGTTCCTTCTTGGCATTAACCACTGGTTCGTTTAAATTCAAACCAGCAACGTTGTCACCGACTTGTTCTACTTCTTGAGCACTCATTGCAACGATCGTATATGTTGGTTAGCTTCAATGATATCGTTAAAATATCAACCCAAGATCATTAAAATATATTTAATCAATAAATTTAAAATTTCAAAATTTTTTTTTCACTTTTTTCACTTTTTACCACCAAATTAAGCGAAATTTGGTAGTAATAGTCATCGAGATCGATTTTTTGGTAATAAATGTTATCAAGAAAATACATAATTTGATATTATAAAGACATGGGGACGAGCTTGGAACAGACAACTGTTGCCCACACTAATGCATGGGTAACTATTGCACTAAGTGCATATGCTCAGCACGAATAACAAGCTCCATGCCACATCCTCCCATCAATTTACAAATAATTAAAAACGTTATCTTGAATTTGAATTATATACTTATACCTGATATTTAAAGACGTATCTATTGCTTGCCCATATCACTTCTTCTTACAGTCATCACAGTACCATTTCCCTCTAGGCAATGTGGTCAACCCAATGCATGGCAGATGGAACCATTCCAGTTCACAGTGGGTCCCATCGCAACCAACCATCTCTCCATACGCTATCTGGTTACAATAGCAGTACAATGGCTCTCCATAATCGTTTACTTTAGGTTTAATAGACTTTGCTATTGCTTTAGAAGCATTATTCTTACGTTTCTTGTTTTCTGTGGCAGCTGTGCTGGGTTGAGTAGTCACATTGGCTCTCTTCTTTGTAGTTGGAGTGGCGTTAGTTGTGCTGTTGGTGTTGGTGGTCGTCGTACTTGCTGTCGTCGTCGTAGTCGTCGTCGTTGAAGAAGTTGTGGACGTGTTTGCTGTCGTTGTGGCATTGGCTGCCGATGTTGGTACCGTTTGTGAGTCTTGGTTGTGGTCGTTGTAGTAATCTGGATCTGCAGGTACCTTTGAAGACTCAGAATGTTTCTTGTTAGCAGCCATGGCTTCTCTCCTGGATTCACTCTTTGAAGATTGTGTGGATTTATGATTATTTCCAGGTCCATGTTTTGTTGCTTCAATTTTATTCATCAGTTCATGATGTAAATGCATGGCAGGATGGTTGTCGACCCCCAATCTCAACTTCTCTGGGATCTCTTGGTTCTTGATCGCCACTTCGTATGCTAACTCTAGTCTCAATGTCAAATCTTCTACTGATTTCAACATGATTGATGAAACATGCATTTTTTCTTCCAATGAAGGGATCAACTCTTCAAACAAACGGTTGATCCCATTCAACGTCGTCAATTTGTCATCCTCACCATCACCAACAAACGTATCGATCTGTCTATTCAACCCTGGCATCGAATGTACACATTTAGCATCAATTTCATGTAATAATGTTAAATATCTGGAAGTCTCAAGGGGAAACTCTTCTAATACATCAGAAATATCAGTTAAACCTGGGAACAAATTAGCAGGAGCAGACATGTTGTTTATAAAACTATCTCACAAACTGCTTTACCCTTTCCAAAACATCAACCCAATATCAATTAAATATCAAATTACAAATAACAAGGTTCAATTTAATTTTATTCCATTTTAACTATTTAAATTTCAAATTTTTTTTATCAAATTTCGGCCCTTTTGAGTTTTAAGAAATTGGATCAGAAACTTTTTAACCATAATGAAAGACAAAATTTATTTAATACAGAAATTGATATTAAACTATACAAATGATTGATATACAGTATATATTAACGTCTACGATGTAGTCCATATAGGTTGTGTTAACTTAACCTACATGTTCCAGCCATCCGTTTGGTTTTTCCAAACCATTGACTGTATAATACAGAACCCCACAAGAGAAATCTTTCCAAGTGAAATCCAAATTTGGATCACAAGCACATTTATTCTCAAATCTGATTGTGTCGTCGATTGGACATGAGTGGAATGGGTTGTGGAAGTATCCTATGTCGTTGAAATGGTGTACTTCGTCACGGTCCAAGAACAATGCAGCTGCAATGGAATGAACAGGAGCATCACCCCATCTTTCGTAAAAGAAACCACCAGCTTTATCTAAATGCTCGAAATAAGCACTGTATGCTTCATCTCTCCAGAAATCCAACGATGCAATCTCGAAGTTGGACCAGAAATGGCAGTTGTTGTACGATAACCCTCCATCATCACTGATGAAATCCAACATGTTATTTTCGTGAAGATATTCTGGATGTTGATCCATGAAATCTCTTGTAGTGTTCCACAAAGTTTCAATAGTCGCCACGTACTCATGGATAGAGATAACGAACCCATACTTCTTACCATTATCTTTCATAAATTTGAAAATATCGTAATTGATGTCACAATGCAATTTAATATCAGGTTCTACTCTCCAATACCATTCGTATTCGTCCAAGACAGGGTGTCTGTAAAAGAACCCACTCTCGTAACGACACATGTGTCTGTAGGATTCCATATCACCAAAGATGATCTCTTTCTTTCTCATTTCAGCTCTTACGTCTGCTGCACGACTTTGATCGATCCAATCTGGATAAGACCATTGATCACTTGGAATCAACCCGTATTTGGTCTTACCACTGACCAAAGCACTGGTCACGTCGATGAACTCCTGGGAGAACTCTTCTTCATTCAAGAAGACCCAATCGTAATTGAAGTTCTTATTAAAACGATCTTCAACATGTTTAATCGCATCGACTAAACTGTACAGATCTCTATCCCTCACTAACGTCACAAACGCAGCTTTTTCTTTGGAATTGACATTCACAGGGTACTTGGACCTCGAAGAGTAAACAAAATCACCTTGATCCATATAACTAGCACCTCCATAAGAACTGTAAACACCCCAATTGACATTATCACCACTTTTCGTATAAACCATCAACAAAGTTAAGATAATCACACCGGCAACAGCAATCAACCTCGAATTCGACCACCATGCACTCTGCACGCTTCTGGCCTTCAACTCTTTCCTGCCCATGACTGCAATATACTCTCTTATCACCTTGTAATATCAATTTTAATAAAACCACAACTACAAAGTTTTATCTATTTCAATATTTTTATTCTTTTAATCTCTTTTAATTTAATCTTTTGGATATTTTCACTTTCGTTTGGCTGTGGAAATTTGAATTTGGTGCGCTGGCGTCCGTTTTGAGTGATGAGTATACGAGATATATGAGAAGTATTGACACTAAAATTGATATTACGATGTATATAAAGTAGATATTACATATGTAGCCTTGGGCCATGTGCTCCTATAGTGACTGGTAAGACTTCCATTTAGTTGGTTTTGTTCTTCCTGTGATGTCGTAGAATTTAGAGACGCATGATTTACTTTGCCAAGTTAATGAAACGTGTGGGTTGCAACCGCATTTGTTCTCTAGTCTGATGTCTTTGTCCAATGGGCATACCATTTCCATCATGTGTTCCCCTAGGATGTGGTAGAACCCAATGTCTGCGAAGTGGTGGATTTCGTCTTTACCCAAGAATAAAGAAGCTGCAATGGCACGGATATCGTGATCGGTCCAACGTTCGTAATACCAACCATTCATCTTGTCCAGATGCTTGAAGTAGTCACGGTATGCTTGAGAACGGAAGAACTCGAAGGATCCTACTTCCATCCCTGCTTCGAATCCACACATGTTGAACGATTTCCCGTCATCGTCACTGATGAAAGCCATGGCATTGTCTTCATGGATATAACTTGGATTGGAAGTGATGAACTCTTTTGTATTGTCCCATAGGGTTTTCACTGCTTGTAAAGGTGATCTTCTGGAGTGTACAAATCCAAATTGCTTACCGTTTTCTTTCATGAATTTAAAGATATCGTAATTGACGTCGCAAACCAACTTCATGTCGGTTTCGATGTTCCAATAGTAATCGTACTCGTCGAAGACAGCACTCTCGTGCATGAACCCACTCTTGTACCTCCATAAGTGTCTATAACTGACGGTCCCACTGTGTGGGATCTTACTGGCAACCATTTGTTCTCTGACACCAGCAGCTTTTTTCTTATCGACAGTTTCTGGATATGACCATTCTTCCACTGGGATAGTATGGAATTTGACTCTACCACTAACCAATTGTCCTACGACGTATTTGAAATCATCAGAGAACTCGTTGTTGTTTATAAACACCCAGTCGTAGTTGAAATTTTGGTTGAATCTGTCTTCTACAGATTTAATTGTATTCAAAACGTCGTAAGTGTCGGTATTCTTGGTAATCACAACCAAACAGGCCTTCTCCTTGTCACCTTGGTAGTCGTAATGCTTCACTCTGTTAGGGAACTCATATTCTGCCACTTCGTCATCATAATAACTTTTACCAAAATACGATGAATAGTATCCACCGGAACGAGAATCGAAATTATTTAATAGAAAGTATAGTAAAAAAAGTACACCTGCAGCACCAATTGCTAGACGGCGACCGTTACTACCTGCTGCTACAACGTTCTTAGCAATCATGGCTCGATTATCGACCTTAATATCAATTTCCCTACTAGAACTCACTATAAGATTATAATCAAATTGTATATTTTAATATCAATTTTCCTTTTATAACACGTTAACTTAAACGGTGAAATTTGGAAAAAAAAATTTTGAAAAAATATTTAAGCAATTTGATGTTTATTTAAGAGTGACTTCAGTTGTAAATTGATCTCTGTAGAGAGGTATAAAGACATTGAACGTGAATCAGTGTGTGAAATAGAAGTGTAGTGAGTGTACAATTGCCAATACACTGTTTTTGAGCCATTGCAATTGAATAACGAAGAGGTATTGCACGATGAGTATGGATTCGATTATATTATACGACAATGGAAATGACAATAGTAATGACCTTCAGAGGTTCAACAGACCTCCGGTGCTGCCTATACTGCCCATCCAGAGATTAAGACTGCTGCGGATGAAGCAGTACTGGAGGCAGCAGATGCAGAGACAGTGTGATCTGGGTCCTTTGAATGGAACAGATGTTTTGCAATTAAAAACAACTAAAAAAGTCAATAAGAAACAGAAGAAAATGGATGATAATAAAGTCATTACGTGGTCTGGGGATTTTGAGTACGATATACAAGATGTTGAGTCTGTTCCTGTAGAAGAACAACAACAGGCTGTGGTGGAAAAGCATAATATGACTAGTTCATTGACAGATGGACAGAAAAAACTGCTGTCTAAAGGTTTAATGGCTCCAACACAACCAAAGAAGAAACTACGTTTGAACCAGGCAACAGTAGCTAAAGGATTAGTACCGCAAGCTGATGTTGTCGCTCCATCTGTAGCATTTGATTTCGTGAAAGAAACTAATACACCATCAAAAAGCACAACTACCATGGGTTTCAAAACAAATAAAGAACCTGTAGCAGTTAGTTTAGAAGCACCAAAGACAAAAGCACCAAGTTTCTCATTTGGTAAAACAGCACCTACTCTTGTAACAAAACCAATTGATACAATCAAAGTTCCTATAAAGGAAACCACCGAAGAAGTACCCAAGAAACCAGCTTTCTCTTTTGGATTGAAAAGCACTGCTCCAGATAACGAAGTTACTACACCTATAGCAAACAAACCAAGTTTTACATTTGGTGCTAAACAAGATACAGCACCTAAACCAAGCTTCTCATTTGATAAGAAGAATGATGATGTTGCCGTGGAAGCAACCAAACCAAGTTTCTCTTTTGATTTGAACAGTAAAGTGGAAAAGAAAGAATCAACTCCAACTCCGATAGCAAGTAAGCCAAGTTTTACATTTGGTAAGAAGAGAGAGTTGGATGAAGAAGAAGAGAAACCTCAAGAGACTAAGAAGTCAGATGCTACTATAAAGCCTGCTTTCTCATTCAATCCTGCTGCACCAAAACCTGAAGAGAAGAAAGAAGAACCTAAAACTGCAGCTCCATTTTCGTTTGGCAACACCAGTAGTGAGCCCAAACCAGCCGCCTCTGTATTCTCATTCGGTAAAGCACCAGAAACATCAGCAACAAATGCGTTCTCATTTGGCAAGAAATTGGATACTCCGGCCACTTCCACATCAAACCCATTACTGTCGACCTCAAACCCATTATTGTCTTCTACCAACACAGCACAACCACCACCATCAACGTCAACATCAACATCAACCTTCAAATTCGACAAGCCACCTGCAACGTTTGGCAACAATGCTCCAAGTAATCCTCTAATGGGCCATTCACCAACATCTTCCACTTTCAATTTTGGAGCAAACAACACTCAACCTGCAATAGCCAGTACAGGCTCTGGTGCAACTGTCTTTGGAAACAACAACAACAACAACAACAACACCACCACCGCCACAGCATTTGGATTCAACGGTAGCAGTAGCACACCTCAATTGAACGGGATGCAAGCCCCAGCATCTACTTCACTAGTCACTCCTCCACCACCATTGCAACAATCTTTCCAACCATCTCAACAAATCAACATGAATTTTGGCAACACACAAAACGCCAACCCAGTCAACATCTTCTCAGGTTCAGCAGCATCCACTGCACAACCACAACTACCACAATCACAACCTGCATTTGGAGGATTTGACAGCAACACCGGTGGCATGAACACCATGAGCAACATGAATAACATGAATATGAATATGAACATGGGCATGAACACAAATAGCATGGCTGGAATGCCTCCTCCAGCTTCAAGAAAACTAGCTAGAATGAGACAATCAAGAAGATAATTCTCAGTATATTTAAATCTACATAGCATATGTACCAGTATCTAATAGCAATCAAATGTTTTAGCACTTCCGATTGACCTCAAAAAGGGTTCTGACAATTTTTAAGTAATTTGATATCTTTTCCAACATCCAAAGAGGTTTTGTGAAATTTTTGATTCAAAAATTGACCTTAAAAGAGCAATTACATTTGTTTTAGATGATAAATATAAGAGGGAAAGGGATCCAAGAGCTACCTAAGTGCATCTCTAGTGTGATTCAGTGTGTTTTGGATACAGTGGTATATTAGACGTCATGTCAGCTTTCAGTCAAACTCTTTTGTTAAGAAGAACGTTGTTAAGACGTTTGTCAAGAAGGAATTTTAGTCATTTACTTAAAAGAACTTATTTCAATTACTCTGACAGGAGCAGTAGCAGCAGAGGGACTAGTAAAGGTGTGAACAGGTCACAAGTAGCAGCTGTTGGTACTGGTTCTGTTCTGTTAGCTTATTACTATCTTTCTTCCAATCAGATGGTTTCTTTGGATACGATTAAAGGTATTAGACAGTTTTCTAGTAATGGTAATGGTGGTGGTGGTGCTAATGGTGATGTTGAAGATAACAGTGATTCGATCATGTTGTTATCTGATGCTGAAATCAACCGTAAGTTGACTAACATGCAAGAAAGTCAGTTCGTTCATCGTGGTAACGGTATTTTCCGTTACGATATTTCTCAATTACCTTCAAACCATCCAATTGAAGATAACCATGTGGAACAAATCATCACTACTCCTAATGGAAGTGGTCATGTGGGGAAAGAAGATGATCTTTACTTCTTTGGTATCTTTGATGGGCATAGTGGACCATTCACTTCCACTAGATTATCAGCAGATTTGATTAAATACGTGGCCATGCAATTGAACGATTTGTACAAAGATCAATCAGTAAGTGATGAAGATGTAGTTTCTTTCTCAAACAAGTTTGATAAAGCCATTGAACAAGGTTTTTTGAAATTGGACGATGAGATAGTGAACGGTTCGTTAAAAGCACTATTTGTGGATCCATCAAAGGAAAATATGATTCATTCGTTACCTGCCATCAGTGGGTCGTGTGCATTGTTGTCAGTGTACAATTCCATGGATTCTAGTTTGAAAGTAGCAGTCACTGGTGATTCAAGAGCATTACTATGTAACCAAAGAGAGGATGGTCAATGGACTGTCAAATCTTTGTCTACAGATCAAACTGGTGATAATTTGCAAGAAGTAGAAAGAATTCAAAAAGAACATCCAGATGAACCAAACTGTGTTCGTAATGGTAGAGTATTAGGATCTTTACAACCTTCACGTGCATTTGGTGATTATCGATACAAAGTAAAAGAAATTGATGGGAAATCGTTAAGCGAATTACCTGATCATGTCAAGATATATTTCAGGAAAGAACCACGATTCTTTTTGACACCACCTTACGTAACAGCTAGTCCAGAAATCACTACGACTAAAATCGACAGCAGCAAGAAGAATTTCATGGTTCTTGGATCAGATGGGTTATTCGAATTGTTATCTAACGAAGAGATAGCAGGTCTTGTAGTCAGATGGATGGAAACCTATATGGTTGAGTCACCATCACTATTACCTAAAACCACCACTACTAAACAACCACCATCAGCTACATCAGCAGACAAGAAGAACAAGTTAGAGATGAAATTACCAATTGTGACAGATATTTCCAACGATAAAGAATCTCAAAGACCAGCTTTCAGATACAAGACACACCACGACCAACAAAAGAAGCAAGCTACAACTCCAGAATACTTATTACAAGACCCCAACGTGTCCACACACTTGATCAGAAACGCATTGAGTGCAGGTGGGTCCAAAGAGTACGTATCAACACTAGTATCGATCCCATCACCAATGTCAAGAAGGTATAGAGACGATTTAACTGTCACAGTAGTATTTTTTGGTGAAGAACTGGGGAAAGCAGTCACTAATTCACCAGACCAACAGTCAATAACGACCAACATCGAGGCTACTACACCACCCCAGCCAAAATTATAAACAAGTACACCTCTACCTAGTATATATATATATATATGTATGTATATCAATCTATCTATTTGTATAAGTGTCAGTTTATTAATATCGCCAGTAAATATAAATTAAGAGTTAATGGATAATTAGTGTGTTAAAGAAGAGAGAAAAGAGGAGGGAAAGAGGCTACTGAGAGTACTGGTATAGTATGGAGCATGCATGACATGTGTATATGTATTGTTGTAGTGTTTGCATTGTTTAAATATCGTTTTAGCTCGTGGTGTGTGACTGTCACGTGCCCCCTTTAAGAGGATTTTTAGGTTAAATTTGCAACAAATTTGATTAAAATAGATGAATTATTGTTACTTTTATGATGTTTCAGAAGGGTATAAGAGAGTGTGAACGGTGACTTGAGTGATCTGTGAGAGTGTGAGAGTGTTATATTGTGATACTGTGATACTGTGCAAGTGTACGTCAAAGAAACAGAGGAAATACACTGAAATTAGTGAGAAAATAAACTAGGAATATAAAAAAATAGGAAGATGAACTCTAATGTTACTTCTGTTAAGTTGGTGCTGTTGGGTGAAGCGGCTGTGGGGAAGTCGTCTATTGTGTTGAGGTTTGTGTCGAATGATTTCTCTGAGAATAAAGAACCTACTATTGGTGCTGCTTTTTTGACACAAAGAGTTAATATAGATGATCATACGATTAAATTCGAGATTTGGGATACTGCAGGACAAGAAAGGTTTGCCTCGTTGGCTCCGATGTACTATAGGAATGCCCAAGCTGCGTTAGTGGTTTACGATGTGACTAAACCACAATCTTTTATCAAAGCTCGTCATTGGGTGAAAGAATTATACGAACAAGCTAATGATGGAATTATAATTGCATTAGCAGGTAATAAAATAGATTTAATAGAAGATGGTGTTGAACGCAAAGTGGCTATAGAAGAAGGACAGAAACTCGCGGAAGAAGAAGGGTTGTTGTTCTTCGAAACAAGTGCTAAAACTGGAATAAACGTCAATGAAATATTCTTAGCAGTGGGTGATAAAGTACCATTGAAGAAACCAACTGATTCCACAACAAATGATACCGCTGCTGGTACTGGTGATCGTTCCAGAGTAGAATTGACGTCGATGAACAATCCTTCTGCAAATGCAACAGGTTGTAGTTGTTAGAAGTGGGAGCCCCACCGGATACGCAATAGGATGTACCCATCTGTACGTGTCTGTACTGTATACTTAACAAGAAATAGAATATAATAATATATACCAAGATATATATATATATATATATAGAAATAAATATAATCGTAATCATAAATTGCAATCGGTTGTGTTTTAGCAGCCATACCGGGAATTAACACAGGACAACATGGCAGCATAGTGATCCAATGCTAATATAAGCTTAGCATATCCACCTTCCATGCACATATTCACTTTTTATATACTCTTTTCTTAAATAAAATGTCTCTTCATTGTGAGGTTTTGCTAGTTAAAAAGAACAAAATTTTTCGAAAAAAAGCTGAAAGATTTTTGGAAAAAAGTTCACCAATTGGCATTTGGGAAAATATATTTTAATGATGATTTGTTTAAAGTAATAGTGGTTTTAAAGGTTCTGTGAACAACTAGAATAAGTATCTGTGTGTGTGTGCTTATTAAAAAGACTATTAGTGTGTGTTTTTTATCAAGTTTGAACCGTTACTACGTCAAGAACAAGTACATAGAGCTAAGGACCCAAGAAAATAAGAACTAAGAACAAAAAAATGCCAGCACATTCAAAGACAAAGAAGAGAAAGAGTAAGAGCAAGAAGGGTGAAGATTCACATGTATCCATGGCAGCAGAATTATACAACGAACAGGAACAGTATCCCACTTCTCGTGTAATAAAAAGGGCTCCAAATGGTGATATTATAGTAGAATCACTTGCTACTTCAAATGCAATGGAGGAACAACACCAGCAACAGCATACTCCTCCCCAGAAAGAGAATAATAATCCTATAGCATTTGCTTTGGATTCTCATTGGGAATGGCTTTCTCCAGAAGAGAAAAAAGATATATTAAGAATTGAAAAAGATGAGGTGTTTGAAGTGTTAAGCAGTTACAATAGTCATAGCCATAATGGCACTACATCCACTGTCTCCACAGGTATATCCAATACAGGTACCAGTTGCAACTGCTCTGTTTGTGGTCGTCGTCATATGGCTATGGATCAAGAAATGGAAAGGATTTATGATAGTTTGTACGAACTTCATAAACAACATTATGAAGATATGAACTATATCAAATTTCATCTAAGTATAATCAAAGAATTACAAAACCCTAAGATGCAAATCCCTTCTCCACCACAGTCTCCTGTGATTTTACCTACAGATAATGATAATACAAGCCATCAACTGATAAATTCTACAGATATTGATAAAAATGTATCACCGAAGGATAAACATTTACCACATGACTTGGATACTATGAAAGATGAAGTTGTAAAATACTTCCTACCTTCAAATTCTGTGGATTCTTTAAAGAAAGAAGTATTAAATTTTAAACAAAATAAGAAAAAACAAAAACAACAGCATGAACAAGAAACACATGAAGAGGACAATGGAGAAGAAGAAGATCATAGTACTAGCGGTACTAACCAAGATGATCATATTCCAGATCAATCTAATATAAATATAAATTATGAAGAAGAAGATGACGATATGAAATCAAAATATTTGGATTTTGCAAAAACTTTCATCTCTACTCACCCAACAATTGCACAAGAGTACGTCAATAAAATGATGATGTATCCTGAAATGAAAGAATTGACAGATGATCTAATGAATAATAATGGTAATGGTTTTGTTAAAGCAATTGAAACGTTTGTTAATCAGAATCAACAGCAACAGCAACAACAAGATGAAAAAATCACAGAACTATCCGATATTGATATTACAAATTTTCAAGATGTTGGTGATGCAAAAGAATTCACTACAATGTTACATAATGGGAAACCGTTGACTACGGAAGAATATGCAAATTTACAACGCCATATTGCAGAAAGAGTGACAAATTCATATGATACAGAAACAAGAGAGTTTAAAGGCATATCACAACTAGAGAAAGAATTATTTACAAGATTCATGTACAGTAATGATAGACAACAGTTTGGTGACTTAATATTACAATCATTTAAAGATAAATATAATGATGTCTTTAGTGATACTTCAATAAGCTCATCACTAGCTGCTGCTGCATCTGCAGTTAGTAATGGACATGATTTTTCTTTATCAAATAACTATGATAACGATACAGAAGAAGATATTGATTACTATGATGAGAATGAAGATAGTGAGATACACTCCTCTGAAGACGATGGTAGTCATACTGATGATGAAGAAAATGAAGATGAATATCATGAATATTCAGATTATGATGAAATCTCAGAATTTCAACATGAAAAAATCACAGATGTAAATATGATAAAAGAAAACGTTGATAATGGAGTTAGATGCGCACATCCTGAACATAATCATGCAGCATCATTATCTTCTCACTCTGACCAAACAGAATCATCGCATCATTTCCATAACCATCAAAATAATATTAATAATCACAATAATAGTCATAATACAAACAATGAAACTTATGAAGTTTTCCACGATAATGATGAATATACTGATGATTTAGAAGATGAAGATGATGAATATGATAGTGGGATTGACGAAAATGAAAGATTAGAAGAAGGGCGTAAGTTATTACAAATTGCAATCACAAAAATTTTGCAAGGAAGAATAATGGAATCTTATCATGAAAAGCAAGCTGAAAATAATAGATTAAAGTTATTAGAAGAATTAGAAGCTGAAGAATCTAAGAAAAAGGAAAAGAAAGAGAAAAAGCAAAAAAAGAGAGAAAAGGAAAAAGAGAAAAAAAGATTACAACAAGTTGCTAAAGAGGAAGAAAAGAAGAAGAAAGAAGAAAAAGCTGAAAAGACAAGAAAAGAAGCTGAAGAACGTGAATTAGAGAGAAGAGAAGCTCAAAGAAAGAAAGTTGAAGAAGCAAAGAAAAAGAAAGACGAAGAAAGAAAACGTAAATTAGAAGAACAACGTCGTAGAGAAGAAGAACAAGAACGTCAAAGGAAATTGAAACAAGAACAAAAACTGAAAAGAGAAGAAGAGAGAAGATTGAAAGAAGAAGAACAGAAGAAATTGAAAGAAGAGAAAAGAAGACAAGAAGAATTGTTGGATAAACAAAGAACTGATGAAGAGAATGCTAAATTATTAAAGATTCAAGAAGAAGAAAGATTAAGGAAACAATTAGAAGAAGAGACATTGAAAGCTCAAATGGCAGCCAATAATGCATTACAAGTTCCATATGGTAATTTATTGAAATCCACTCCTATGTTACAAAAGACTTCTTCCAGTATCAATGATGATATATTTGGTATGATAAATGCAGCCACTGCATCAAAATCAGCAACAAATTCTCCTTCAAACTTAAATAAATTATTACAATCAACAAGTAACGATACTTTAGAAAATCCTTTATCACAACAATTTTTATCATCAAATATTGCTGATCAATTTTCACAAAATAATTTGACTGATACAACAGGATTTTCTGGTATTAGGAATAATTCATTTGATACATTAGCAAATTTAAACAATTCTCAACATCCATCTTCAATCAATTATGGTAACAAATCAATGACACCACAATCTTTTGATATATCTCCATGGAGCACCTTCCCTGGTTCATCAGGATCGGAGCAACCGCAATTACCACATCAATTGCCACAACCATCACGTTTAGGATCACTTTCTATTCAAAATGAGAATCACAGAAAGTCGTTTAATGACGAATTGAATAATATTACAGGTATGCTTTCATCAGCTGGTTTAGATGACCGTCTTCCAAACCAAGAATCATTTACATCAGGTTCATTATGGGGTAATCAAGGTACTCCTTTAACAGGTTCGAACACCAATCTAGCTTCTAAATTGATCAATACAAATATATCACCAACTCAAAATAATAATACCTTAAACACTATCCCTCTTGGCAGTTCTACACATCGTAGTTCCATCTGGGATGCCTCTAATGGTCCAAATTATTCTAGTATCGATACAAAAATTCCAGGTTCTATTCATCCTGAAAGTTCTATTCGTAATGGATCGGTAGCATCAAATTATGTTTCCACAAATATATGGCATCAGAACAATGTCAACAACAATAATACTGGCTATTTAGATCAATCTATGGGATTCCATAATAATAATAATAATAATAATAATAATAATAATAATAACGATCAAAATAGCACTAGTCATAATAATTTTAACAGTGTTATTGCTAATATCATTGTTAGAGAGTTAAGACAATGCATGTTACAAAATCCAGCTGATCCATACATTTCTTCAGATTTATTATTCCAAAAGATAATGATGCAAGGTATCGATTACAATTCTTATTTCAACGAGTTACTAGAACTGAGAACTACCAACAAATGTGAATTGTTATCTAATGATAATGGTCAAGTTACACATGTGAAATTACTAAATTCCACCAACGATCAGCCACATGCCACTCATAACAACAATACTACCACCAACGGTATTGTACCTAACGGTATGGTACCACAGATGATGTTACAACCAGGCAACAACAATATGCTACCAACAACATCTACTTCAACTCCATCCAGTGCCACAATTGCCATTAATTCCAATGCAACATCGAATAGTAACACCAATTTAACCAGCTCTCAATTTTTCAACATGGGTCAACCTGTTAATGGCGCATCCATGGTTGGGAATATCTGGGGATAAGAGCTACGTACACGTATATACAGATTATATAGTAAATTGAAATTATTTTATATCATATCATATCATATCATATCATATTATTTTATTAGCAAAGTTGGTTTATTAATGGGCAATTGACCTTGTCTTGATCCCATTTTCAAAGGAAAAAACATCATAAACAGCACTAGCATACATATATACCTGCTGCATCACACAAGATGGCCATTGTAGTATAATTTCCCCTGATAAAGTACCAAAATCAGCCTTTTTTAAACAAAATTTCAATTGGAAATCGTTTTTGTAATGAGCCTCGCCGCTTTAAACTAACAACCATTGAAATAATATTTACTTTAATAAAGAAATAATTACTATATTTAAGTACAAAATTTATTTAAATGACAGTTAGATTTTGTCTTGACAGTTGTTGTTGTAAGGTCTAGTATATATATTGTAAACGAGGTTATTGTTGTGTGTGTGTGTGTGTGTGTGTGCGTTTGCTTGATTTGATTTGAACCTGTTCTTTCAATTGAGAAAAGTTTTAGTAGGGAAGAAAATATTTATTTACTGGGAAAAAAGTTTAATAAAGTCTGCATTGCGTTGAAATACAAATTGTGAATATGTCTGAGAACCCTGTCAAGAGGAAATTGGTTATCATTGGCGATGGTGCTTGTGGTAAGACTTCGTTATTGTACGTTTTCACATTGGGAAAGTTTCCTGAAGAATACCATCCAACGGTGTTTGAAAACTATGTTACAGATTGTGTAGTAGATGGTATCAAAGTATCGTTGACATTATGGGATACAGCAGGTCAAGAAGAGTACGAACGGTTGCGTCCGTTCTCTTATTCAAAAGCAGATATCATTTTAATAGGGTTTGCAGTAGATGATCCTGAATCTTTACATAATGCTAGAGCTAAATGGACAGAAGAAGTTCTTCGATATTGTCCTGATGCACCTGTGATACTGGTTGGATTAAAGAACGATTTAAGAAAATCAAACGAAGATATAGAATTAGTAGAGCCAGACGCTGCTGAACAAGTAGCAAAACAAATCGGTGCCAAAAAATATTTAGAATGTAGTGCAATGACAGGAGAAGGTGTAGATAACGTATTCGAATTAGCAACAAGGACAAGTTTACTGGTGAATAAAGAACCAGGAACACAGTGTTGTACCCTATGTTGAACAAAGGGAAAAAACACAAGAAAACTAACATATCAGCAGATATGAATACAATCATGTCTGCTTCTCTCCCCCCATCTTATAATTATTATCCATTTTTTTTGCACCATTAGAAGAACCCCACATATCTATAACTCATTTATATCTCTCAATGAACTATTTTTTAAATAATTTATACATTTTAATAAACTGCATATCATTTAGTTGTCAATAATCGATATAAAATTAGAATTATAAGGGTATTATATTCCAATTGAAAAAAATTTGAAGGGAACATCCGCGGTCCCGTTATGTTGGTCCGCTTTTCAATTTTTTTCATAGTTTAATATGCCATCCTAGTATAGTGGTTAGTACACATCGTTGTGGCCGATGAAACCCTCGTTCGATTCTAGGGGATGGCAATTTAAATTTTTTTTTTGATTATTTTTTTAATTAAATATATTACAAAACAATACCACTAGTTCTTATTATATTATTTTTTTTTTATTAGTAATACGTTTATATATACTTACGAAAGTCTTTTACATATATAATGATGATAGTCTTCCCTTTTGGAATATAGGTTGTGGAAAGGAAAGTGGTTTTATACATATGAGGTAACTTCAAAAAATCTTTTCAAATAAAAAACTTGAAATAATGAATTTGCAATAACAACACCTAATTGGAAAACAGACCACCATTTAACTCTATCGTTTGTAGATTCTGCTGTATTTCTATGTGTTTTTTCTCTAAGAACTATATAATGTTGTTCATTTTTAACATCATTAATTAATTTTTTCAATTTTTTAAGTGCACCATCTAATGTTTGTTCATCTTCATCATCGATATCTACATATTTTGTACCCCAAATATTAAAGGAAACATCCTTTGTATTGACATTTGAATTTTCATTTAAGAAACAGTATTCAAATTTACCATTATATGGAGCAGATAAAGTTTCTTCACCATATGCAACATCTCTTTGTGATATTAAAATATCATTTCTATTTTCACCAAATACAACTAAATCACCATTGATTTCATTACCTGAATCAGATTCTCTATTACCGAATTGGAAAGAAATAGATAGTTCATCACCTTTCTTTAACTGTTCAAAGAAACAACGACGACCATAAGCAGGTAATAACACGTTATGACCATTAACGATTGAAATTAAACAAAAAAATGCTATAGCAATTAAACGTTGCAACATTACAGGCCCAGAATGTGAGTGTGTGTGTTTTGTCGAACAACCTTATAAGACGTTCAAAGATGAAGAACAACAAACAAACAACCATAACAACACAAGATAAAGAACAGATATACTCTTCATACCCATATACATATATATAATAATATTTCAAGGTTCTAGTACAGTTTTTAAATAAATCCCCGTGACCGCCCCCATCCAGGCAGCCCCCAAACAATTCCCCAATATGTAGTATATTTTGTATGCCCATCTAGTGTAACGGTTCGTGGAACCGCCGAACAACCGCTCAACATTTCCAGGAGGAAAAGTCTCTGGTTCGGTTCTCGCTGGGTGCAGATTCTATAAAAAAAATAATTATGGTGTGGATTATCATGATGAACGACATAAAGTGTGAACAATCTCTGAAATAAATTTGATTAATTTCAAGTTTAATGAATTATAAAACCTATGTTGCCTTCCTTCTGAACTAATCCATACCATCTTCTCTTTTTTTTTTAGCTGTCGAGACCATACCCTCGATCAACAACACACTATATCTATATCTATATCTATATATTCAGTATGTCTGCTGAAAATGATGCTTTTATTGAATCAGATGCAATTGAACCAGATACCCATGGTTCTACTAAGAAATCTCAACCGGTTTCTACCCCTATTATAACCCCAGATCCCATCGCAGCTTCGTCGAACAGTGGTAACGCTGCTGTGGTTTCGGATGCTATTGTTTTCGATAGAGGGACATTGGATGAATCTGTTTTGAGTACTTTGCAAAGGGATCTTTTTGAAATTAATTCAAGATTGAGACAAGTAGTGTATCCACATTTCCCTACTGGAGGTATCATTGCTAGTGGTGTCAGTGGTGGTAATAATACAGACGATCTTGTGAATAGCAGTAGTGATTTATGGGCTCCTTTAACTTTTATCATACTCTACTCCTTGATTGTATCACATGCAAACTCATTGTTTTCAAGTTTATTCGTTTCATGTTGGGCAATCTTACTGGTAATGGGTCTACATCTACGTCTGACAAAACCTCATCAGCAAACTTCATTGATATCATACGTTTCAATTTCAGGTTACTGTTTGTTCCCACAAGTATTACAATCGTTATTAACACAAATAGTGTTACCAATGTCTTTGAAACTCGTATTGAAAAATAAATGGCAAGTGAGAATCAACGCTATATTGACATTGTTGATAGTAGTATTAACATTATTATGGTCCGTGGCTTCAATATCACTAGTGTCAAAATCAAAAGGGTTTGTACAAGTATATCCACTAGCGTTGTGCTTGTTTGGTTTATCCTGGTTGGCAGCAACCTTATAGTTCTGTGCACTAAAACCGCATTGGATCATAATGAAATGACTTTTCAATAAATATATACGTATACCTATAAATAAATATTACTTTATATATCATCCATTCTTGGTATTTTATTTTAACACGTATACGTGTCGTGTTGTACGGAATTGACACATTAATTCAATCCAGACGTCAACGTTTCCCACCCTGTATACCAATAAACCCCGCCCATTTTACTAGCCAACCCTCAACACTCATTCATCTGTCACTGTTATTTCAGCAATGTTTATTAATATTTGTGAAGGGTGAATATAAACTCGCAACATTATAACCATCAATGGCTCAAACTATTCCCCAACTATTACAAAAAGTAAATAAAACTGTAAAAATTGCACACTGTCCCCCCCTCCCCCAGAAATCTTGTTGCAGTCCTCATCAATAGTTCAAATACAATTTGCATTAGAACCATACCCTCTGGCAAAGACACAGTTACTTGTTCAATGATTACTGTCATTTGTAAATTGAACCCCACGTCGTACCCCACGATTGGTCACGTGCGCCAGATATCTGAAAATGTCTGGAAAATGTAACTGAATTACTTTATATTTAAACAACTAGGCTGTCAAATTGTAATGGGTAAAAATGCAGATCATCAAATATATAAAGAGGGAGTAACGTAACCGTGACTTCTACACTGACGATAGCACTGTGCGGAGTTGTATCTTTCTTTACGAGTGACTAGTTCCCTGTCAATTGCATCCTATTGCTTTCGTTTTTTTACATCTTTTATTTGTTGATAGAGAATTTGGGTGAAATTAAAATAGAAGAAACATCAGAGATATAGAATACTGCACTTACGCCCTTTATCGAAATGACTCTTCTACAACCCTCCTCGTGTACATGTTATGACCTTAAACTGCCTGCTCTACCCCCTCATGTGAAAAATGCAGATGAAGCTACCAAGAGAAGATTAACTTTAGATTGCCGTACTGGGGCAGCTGTAAGTTTATCAAGATCCAATATTTTTGTGCAAGGTGGGTTAACTATCCCTTTGAATTTGGAATACGTCAACTCAATGATATTGCAACAGGAGTTGATGATGTATTTTGCTAAAGAAAAAGATTTTGGGATGTCATTCAAAAATTTGAATGATTGGATTTCATCAGAAACTTTTTTCTTAGATTTAATAACAAGAACTTGGAAAAGAGTGCCCACTGTAGTTAAAGGTTACGAAGATGATCAAGTTATACCAAGTAGCTCGGCACCAGTTTTCAAAGAACGTTTGTTCCATTCCATTTGTTATACAAACTCTTGTATATATATTTTTGGTGGTCTTACTCTATCACCAGATAGCGCTTATGAATTAGTAGCAACAAATTCTTTATGGAAATTAGATTTACAAACAAAAGTATGGTCACTAGTTAGTGAAGACCCACAAATACCAAGAAGATTTAATCATTGTATGCATGTTAAAAATGAAAATGATGAAACAAGAGATACAAAACTTGTAATAGTAGGTGGTTTAAATAATGTAGATGAACCAGTAGAAACAATAGATGTTTATAATTTGACGAATAACTGTTGGGAATTTGAATTAAATCCACTTGTTAAAAATCATATGTTGACAAATATTGATAATAGAAAAGTTTCAATTACTACAAATTCAAATTTTTCTATATTAGTTGAAAACAATGAGGCAAATGTACCTGCTTTAGCTTTTTACTATCCACATAGTTATAACAATATGATGCTAGAAGAAAATAATAATAAAAATAGACTTTCCAAAATTGATAATGTTTCTTCTCCATACGTAGCATTACCATTATTCCCTGATTCATCAGGTATGAGAATGGATACAAATCCAACACAAAATAACGAATTTTTAAAAGTTCCATTTAATCTAACGTTCCCAACAGGTGATTATTTTGGTTTCAATATTATATCAGCTGGGTTTTATCCAGATTGTAAATCTGTAAATTTTCATTGTTTTGCTTACGATATCCATTCTGGTAAATGGACAAAAGTAAATATTTTATGCCCAGATTATGATGTTCATAAACATAGACATAGATTTTGGAAATTATTTGTTTGGAAATCACATCATCAAACTCTACTATTGGGTAGTAAACATGATGATAATAATTTACCAACTGTACAAAAATTCGACTATTTACTAACAATGTGCTTACCAATGGTAAATATGTATGATAAGTTCATATCCAATACAGTATCTACAAATAGTTCACTAGTTCCTTCATCCCCTTTAACAATAAATGATTCCGAATTTTTACAAAATATAATGGGAATGGATTCATCAAATTCACAAAGAAATAAAAGTTATGCTTCCACAGCAACATCTCAATTCGAAAGTTACATTAGATATATTGCCCCACCAATTGAAATGACTTCTATTAGATCTGTTTTTCAACCATATGCAATGGTTTTGGGGAAAGATGCGCTAGAAATTTTTGGATCTTCATTATCCGATTTTGAATTTGTTACTGATGAAGGTGACACAATTGGTGTTCCGATTTATTTACTAAGAAAGAGATGGGGACGTTATTTTGATATGTTACTATCAGAAGGTTATACCAAAGTATGCGAAGAATATGAAGAACAAGGTACTAAATCAACATTAATTAGATATTCTCACAAAGGCCAGTCATCAAATCCAAAAAATCATAGAAAATATTCTGATATATCTTCAACAAAATCTTTAAATGACAATACTTTTAGAAGTAGAAGCTCCTCTACTGGTCCTTTGACTAAATTAAATGAATTCGACTTTGAAGACACAATTAATGAATCCCCATCTCTAAATCCAATGAAAAGGTCAGTAAGTTTAAATGCTAATGAACAACCGTCATCTAATGATATACGTCCACCAGAAACTACGGATGCATTTAAAACAGATCTAGATAATGATAATATGCTAACTATGAAATATTCTTCCAACAGTAGATCATTAGACAAAGTGAGTACCAGGAATATCCCCAAAGTTAATTTATCTTCAACAACTAGTTCTACAAACGGTATGGTTTTCCGTGTACCATTTCAAGATCAAAAGCTATCAACTAACTCTACGCAACATATGATGGATAATAAATCAGATTCAAACCTTAGTGAAAGGAGATCATCATCAGTGCAGCCTGTTGGCATAGATATTTTAAAAATGAATCCACTGGATACACAACGTCGTAAATCTCATCCAAATCCAATATTATTAGACCAACATCTATCGACGAGACGTTCATCGCTGGGTCCTAATTCTAGAAGAGTGTCGATAACATCCAGAAGAGGATCTACTACATCCAGAAGGGCATCTATCAATTCGTATCGTCCCTCTGTTAATTCTAGAAAGGCATCCGTTGCGTCTCAAGGTAGTTCTATGTCACTAATTAGTTCTTCTTCAGATAGAATGGGTAACAATATATATGAGAAACTTAACAGTAGTAGCACAATGTCTTCACCAAATCATAGTGTTTTAAATATTCCATTACCTCCTCAATTAGATATCCCAACCGATCCACTGCCTCAACTACCTCATGATAATGTATCATCTTATAGAAGAAGTAGTTATATGAGTGGTTATTTTGAATCTGCTAATAATAGTCCTTCACGGAGTCCATCTAACAGTAGAAGATTAAGTTCTCCAGATATGAAATCTTCATATTTGGATATTAATTCAAATTCTTTAGATGACCAACTACTGGGACAGCATGGAACTCACAATTTAAAAGTCGATATTTTAAGACCCCAATTCGGTACTTCAATTCATAGGGATAGTCACGCTACAACAAGAAGTAATAGTAACCATAGTATTAGTGCTGAAGAACCAAAATCATTCAGAGGATCTAGTATGGGTAGTGTAAGCAGTGCACAATCTCATTATTCTCCAGATTTTGAAGCATTACTAACACCAAGGTCATTATATATGCCTTGGTCAACAGCTACAGTTCGAGCATTTGCTGAATTTTTTTATACAGGTCAAGTTAATGCGAAGTGGTTATTAGTTCCAGTTGTTTTAAATTTATTAGTAATGGCTAAACTTTATGAAATTCCATTACTATACACTTTAATTTCAGAAATTTTATATTCTATTATTGGTAGAAAAGAAGAAAATTTAATCGTTACTTGTAATTCATTGATTTCAGTAATTCGAAATCAAGCAACGAATAATTTTGGTGATGATACTGAAAAAATTAAACAATATTTAGAGTCAAATACACAATATCATGAAGTGTTGGCTTTAAAAAATTTGTTAGAAAATATTGATAATGGATTTCTTGATACTAATTTAATGAAAAGAATGTCAAGAGCGTTTTCTATATCTACTAATGGCAGTAGTAATGCTGATCAATTACAAAGAGATTCTAGTATTGGATCAAGCTTCAATCAAATTCCTACAGTATTTAGGGATGATCCAAGAGATAGTTTCAATTCACTTGGTTCCATAGGGATGCCTTTCACTTTACAAGGACAAAGACAATCAAATTTTGGTCTTCATAGTAAAACCAATAAGAAATCTAATTTGAAAAAAGAAATTGACAACAATGACATTGATGGTAACAGCGATAGTAGCAGTGATATCGAAGAACAATTGGAACAAGTAAGATTAAGAGATTTAGCTGCATTAGATGGAGATTTTGGATCTACGATTCATCACGATGATTCATATGAAAAGAAATTGGAGAAACTAACTCTTAATAAAAATAAAGATTTAGATGATTTAAGTGATTCAATATCTCAATCTGATTCCGAGGAACTTGATTCAGAATTAGGTGTTTTATCTATAAGTAAGATGAAGCGTAAATTAGGAGAAAGAGATAATGAAGAAGATTCTATCGATCCTTTATTCAAGACTACTAATAGTAATAGTAACAGCCATGTTTTCAATTCAATAAGTCCAAGTAAGAATATGCTACTTAAAAATAGTACAAGTACTAATACAAAAGAAGAAATTCCATTATATGATTCCAAGATTCCAACATTAGAAAATCTTTTATCGCCGAATTCCTTACCACCCATTGATTATGTTATGAAATCAATTTATAGAACCGCAATATTAACAAATGATGTTAAATTAATGATAAGATGTTTAGATTGTATTGATATTTCCACGAATTTGAAATTAATTAAAAAAACTATTAGTAATAATATTAAAGTACAAAATAAATCAGATAGTGGTAGTAGTGCATATCCTGCTAATGCGAATGCTACTGCAAGTAGTACTAGTACTAATGCCACTTCTAATACAAACAACAGTACTAATTCATTTTGGATAAACAAAGGCATTGCCACTGGGACATCAACAGGTACGACAAGTTCAATGACTAGTGCAATAAGCAATATTGATACTAACAACAACAATAGTAATAACCCGCCTGGAAACAAATCCAAATCAGTTTCACCAAGATCATCAAATATAAATTTCCGTATGACTCCAAGTATAAGTAATAACAGAATTACATCGAAATTACCTGTAGCTATATCACCAAGAACTTCAGTACCCGATGTAATAATGACGAACCCAATTATAAACTCAAGTATAAATCCAAACGCACTTGCACTTGCAAGCACACATAAGAAAAGTAGTAATAGCCAGTCAATTAGTACAGTTTTAACAAATAATAGTAATAGTACTAGTAATAGTAATCCAATTACACCACAATCTTCAACTGCTGGCAAGGGAAAGAAAGAACATTCAAGTTCAAGTGGTAGTACGTTTTCATTTTTCACGAAGAAAAAAACATCACAATAAAAAAATAAGATATATTACTTTACTTAAAACTTAATACTTAATACTTAATACTTTATAGTTTAATACTTCCATACTTCTAATACTTTCAATACTTTTCACTATATGCCCTTCCCCCCCCTGTCTCTCTACGTAATTTCCTCTCGGATAAACTATTTTTCCCCTGAGAATTTATTAATTTAAGCAAAAATTGAATTAACGTTTCGAAAAAAAGATTACCTTAAAGTTAACTAAAAGAGATCAAATAAAGCACATATCACAGCATGCTACCTCACCACAACAATAATCCCATTCAATTAGTTGTTATTTAACTACATCATACACATATCCTTATATATACCTCACCCTCCCATACTAAAACTAAACCCAGAATAAATATCTTTTGCTGATCACCAAAAACGGCCCACGTCGTTCCCGCGGTTCCCGCCCAAAAAAGAAAAACCGCTCGGGATCGAAATTTGCTGTGCCCACTTCTTCTGAAAAAGGTGAAAAATAATTTTTCACCTTTTTCACCTCTCGAGAGCCAGAGTGTATTAGGTGCAGTTGAGTTTTGAGATAGCTGGGGATCTGGAGCAGGTGGATCTCTGGGCACTCGAGGGAAGAAGGCAAGCTGTCTGCCATCTTGCTCGATATGCCTCTGTCTTTCTTTCTGTCTGGTCTGCATCCCATTCCATGTCCATCTCACTCTTCTGTACTCTTGCAATTGCAATTGCAAGAGTATATATATATATGTGTGTACTTGTGTGTGTACTTGTGTCTTATAACTTGTATGTATTAGATCCCTATCTTAATAGTGCACCAATTGAGTCCACCCATCGTCGTTGGAGTTCGTTATGCCTGCCATGTTGACAAGAATCGAGTCTACAGATACTATTTTCCAAATGAACAGTAACAACAACACAGTTGCTACAAACCCTCTTCTGTATAAGCAGAATAGTGGGTTGGATCATTTCAATTTACAGATATTACCCAAGACTCTCATTGACTCTAGTAATATCGCTAATGATTTGACTGGTAATACTTTGATCGATGAAAACGATAATATTAATAATACCAACAACAGCAGTATCCCAAAGAGAAGGCTGTCGATATCTGATTATGATGTAGATAAACCTAATTACTACGAGTACGAGTATTTCCATAGGAATGCGCAGTTCAACAACGATATGTTTGACGAACTGTTTGGGTTCGATACGGAAATGATCAATGTGGATGATGAAGAAGAAGAAGAAGAGACGTTCTTGTACGAAGACGTTTCTTCTACAAGGAAAGTAATGAACTATTTCAAGTTGAATATTTTCAATAACAACAATAATACAAACACAAACACAAACACAAACATAAATGTTGACGAATCTGCTATATTCAAAAAAAGATCTTTTTGGAACAGACGTCTAAAATCAAGAAACAATAATGATAATGATGATGAAAAACTTATAAATAACGAAAATCTTTACGTCGATGAAGAAGAAGAAGATGAGTTTCTAGTGACTCCAGCACAATTACTCTCAACGAATGAAGATACTATCGTAAATTCTATTAATAGTAATACTTACAACAACACCAATACAATCAATACTGCCAATGAGGGGGATATTGTCAACACAAATCCTTTTGTAACAAACAACAACACTTACAACAAGACAAGTGCCAATGTGTTCCAAAACACTCCGTTGTTGAAAGAAGAAGAACAGATGGAAATCCACGAAGAATTGAACAATAAGATTAATATACAACCAAAGAAACTGGGGAGTCTGCAAAAGACAAGAGGAAGAAAGCCTTCTCCAATACTAGATATAACGAAACAGTTTGCCTGCGAGTTCTGTGAACGAAGGTTCAAAAGACAAGAACATTTGAAAAGACATGTCAGATCATTGCATATGTGTGAAAAACCATTCAATTGTCATATCTGTGATAAAAAATTCAGCAGGAGTGATAATTTATCACAACATATAAAGACACATACATAAAATGAAAATGAATAGTACCATTACTACATAGACAATAATACATACGTAAACATAAATATATACATATATATATATATTTAGTTATTTATAAGTATACGAAAATACCACAATTGCTACTTAAATTTTATCTTCAAAAAGGCTAAAAATAGCACAGGTACATGGTGTCTGGGTGCAGATATCAACAGTTTTTGAAATTTAAAGGCAGAAGTTGGGAACTGCGACCTTTAGAGATTGAAGGAATTAAGAGAACAAGAAGAGGGGTGGCGGTGTTTAGCAATCGAGTGTGTTACTGATTTACTATCATGTTGTACTTCTGCAAGTGCGAGTATTTTCTTGTCAGACGTGTTTACGAATGGGGAGTGCATGACAAGGAAGAATATATATATATATAGTTGTGAGCTAGCTCACAACTATATAAACAGCACACACACACACAAGTGTGTGTGTGTGTGTGTGTGCTGTTCTACTTCATTATATTATACTCTACTTCACAATCCCAACACACTACTACATCCCCTCCCCCCTTGTCTTGCTATATAGAAACTTCCCAACTGGAAATATCCCAAGTATACACAGAGAAAAAAGCCAGACCCAAAACCGAAACCCAACTAAACGGTTGTTTCATTCTTTAAGAATGATCCAGCTCTAGCTAGTAGTTGGCCCAACCCAAAATCCGAATAACCTGCCCTTCTACCTAGCAGTGCCCCCCCTTCACCGTCACCTCAAGACCACTCTCCCACTACCCATCCTCATCACCAAACCCTACTCTCTTGCAACAAATAATATTCAACCACCACCAGTGGGCCCAATGCCCATAACGCTGGTGAGGATAAATCATCTAAGACGTGGTAACGATCTTCCTAAAAGTTTCTTCATCTGAAACCAGTCGGGTAACAATTCGTCAAAAAACTGTTCAAACCGTTTACAGAAATGCAACTTGGTAATAGCATTTGATCGTTTTTATTGTTCACAATTGTGTTCTTGGAGTGAAATTTAAAAGGTTCATTTTATTTCTAGTTGTATGCAAATTTTGGTTTTAGAGTTGGAAGCACTCCAAGCACATCAGATCATCAATCGTTTTGGCAAGATTATTTTAACTTATTATTTTGTCTGTAAGAAATTGGGCTGATAAGATATTTAGTTCTTGTGAAAGTGTTTTGTCGTTTCGAAGAGGTACCTGGCAAATAGAACACTGTGGATACTAATATACTATTAGATTGATTTGAATTGATTGCAGGAAATAAAAGACAAGGGTCTAAAAATTAAGATATTTGAACTTTTCAGTTTCTGTTTTAAGCTGGGGGGGATTGGACTATAAGAGCCAATTTTTTTTTTTTTAGTCATTAGAAGTATGTATACGTTATTTTGTTATTTGCTGTTGGATTCCCTGTGGTTTTAGAAGTAATCGTTGTTTATCAACCACTATTTTATTACAATAAAAATCTATATTTCATTATATGATTGAAATTTCTGTACTCTAAGGAGGGAACACTCAGGATATAGTGTGTGTTTTTGTTTTTTGTTGAAGTAAGTATGGTCTGGGAATACAGACAAGGAATATTTGTAATTGTAGTATCAGGATGTGGTATTAGTGTGGGTGGCGATTGCATTACTCTATGGTGAAGTACACTTATACCACTCTTATTAGTATTACTTCGTTAAATTTGAAAAAAAAAAGCGGTCATGTGACCTGATCTGGTATGTCCTAATTAGGAAACAATTCCTAATTGGGTAATTTCATTTCGTAATTCAAAGGTTTATTACTTAAAAGGGAATTTTCAGCAAATAAATTTACTATATTATTAGTATTATTTTTATTATTATTATTATAAATTACTAACAAAATCATTATATTGACAGATGCAACATCAAGCACAACTTTCCATCAATTCGGTTCAATCTATTATTGAACCGGTGACTCCGCCATCTTTGGGTCAAATGAATAATAAAAAAAATCATCAGAGGACTCAATCGTTGGATCTATCAAATTTCAATCAATTCATGGCTTCGTCTGCTATTACAGTTAATGGAACAGCCCATACAAATGGTTCGTCTTCCGTTAACTCATCTGCTTCTAGACAACATACTTCTCCAATGTTAAGTATGAATGCATTCTCTCCGTCGTTGAATGGTAATAGTAATGGAAAACCATTAAATTCTACAACTTTAATGGTCAACAACAACAACAACAACAATAATAATATTGGCGGCAATACTGTCAACGCACCATCTAACTCATCATCATCTTCTTCAAATACTACTCCAGGTAATAATGGTTTACCATTGATTAATGAATTTGATTTAGCTTTTGAAACAAATTATGTTACTTCAAATTCAACAAATTCTTCATTACATACTGCTTTCACATCAATGACATCCATTGAAGAAAATAGTAACCGTGCAAATAAGAAGAAATTGCAACCTTTTGTTCAGGCAACTAATAATACTCAATCTCAATCAATTGCTGATATTAGTTCAAAACCATTAGAGGAATTAGATTATTTGAAATTGTCCACTGATCAATTCGGTTGTAGATTCTTACAAAAAAAATTGGAAACTACAGCTGATTCAAATAAAGTAAGAGATTTATTATTCGAAAATATTAAATCTTGTTTCTTAGATTTAATATTAGATCCTTTTGGAAACTATCTTATTCAAAAATTATGTGATTATTTAACAGTTGACCAAAAGACAATTTTAATTGAATCTATATTCCCAAACGTTTACCAAATTTCAATCAATCAATATGGTACTCGTTCTTTACAGAAAATTATTGGTAGTATTGAAAATGAAACTCAAACAAATTTAATTATATTAGGATTCTCACAAAAATATACAAGCATCAGTCAAGTTGTTACTTTAATTAATGATTTGAATGGTAATCATGTAATCCAAAAATGTATCTTTAAATTTCCATCAACAAAATTAGGTTTCATTATTGATACTATTGTTCATGATAATAATATTATTGCAATTTCAACACATAAACATGGTTGTTGTGTTTTGCAAAAATTATTAAGTATGTGTAGCTTACAACAAACTTTTAAAATTTCTGTTAAAATAGTTCAATTCTTACCAAATTTAATTAATGATCAATTTGGTAATTATATCATTCAATTCTTATTGGATACTGATGAATTGAATTTTTACTTCTTACCTGAAGTATTTAATAAATTATCACCAGAATTATATCAATTATCATGTATGAAATTTTCATCAAATGTTATTGAAAAATTTATTAAAAGATTATATAACCTTATTAATTCATCAATGAAAAATAAGAATTCAATTCCAAATGAAGATGATGTAATTCCAGTAGTAATGAATATTTTGCTATCGATTATTGATATATTCACTACACATTTAAATACATTGATTAGAGATAATTATGGTAATTATACTTTACAAACTTTGTTGGATATTAAATATTATTCAAATATATTGGAACATCCAAATAATAATAGTAATAACCAACAAAAATCTATTCAATTTCAAAGTTTTAGTCATGACTTTACTTATAAAGTTGGTAATTTAGTTATAATGACAAAAGAATTATTACCAACTATAAAGACTACTTCATATGCTAAAAAAATAAAATTAAAAGTGAAATCATATGCAGAATTTACTGGTATTCCAATGACAGATTTATCTCCATTGAAAAATAATGAAAGCAATGTCACATCTGTTGAAAAAAATAACAATAGATCAAATAATAAATTTGATCAATCGAAACAACAACATACAAGACATTTTTCTTTACCAAATAATTCATATCATAAAAGAAACAACAGTTTTGCTGCCACAAATATTAACAATCAACACAATATGAAAAAAGTTCCAGTAAACAATTTCCCATCTCAACATGAAAATAATTCTTATCCAGTAATGAATAATAATTTAGTTGATGGTAATATGATTGCAGGATCCCTGTCTAGTGTTAGTCTAAATGGATATCAGCAACAGACTGGATCTTTATTCCAAACGCAACAACAAAATATGGGTTACAATACTGGAGACAATTTCAAAAATGATCCATCTGTAATTCAACATCCATTGAATATGCAATCATTTAATACCCCTGTTAATAACGGATTAAATTTATTACAACCAGATGGTATTAATAATTCATTTTCTACACAAAATTCAACTCAAATGCCTGGTTTGAGTTCAGCATTTAATTCAATTTCACAACCAAATCAAATATATTTTAATAATACCCCATTTTCTAACAATAACTATGTTGGGAAATCGCCATTTCATTACTAAACAGTTAAAATATGTTTATGGATTTTGATAAATTCCTTATAAAAAAAACATTTTTTTCACCAAAAAAAAAAAAGTTAAGATAGAACCCAAAAACACAAAGAAATAAATATTAAAATTATCCATTGTTAATCAATCATTAACGTTGTCCTATATTTTCCAATAATAAAAATAAGATATAGAAAAAAAAAATTGTAACCAGAATAAAAATTAAACCATGAATAAAAATATAAACAAAGTTAACCAACTATAACAAAATTATACCCATTTCCTAAATATATCTTTTTTTTAAAACATTTGCTCATTCATTTATTAATTTGGTAATTCATTCATTCATTCATTCATCAATTCATTCATTCATTTAATCATTCTTTTAAATATTTTTATAAAACACATACCTCATTCATTTAGTCATTTAGTCATTTTAATATATTTATATTTTATTTTTTTAAGTTAAATATAGAGAGTTTTTGTTAATAATGTACAGAAGCATTATTTATATATTTATAGATATATATATAGGAATTTGCATAATAAAAAATTTGAAAGTAAATAATTATATATGAATTTTAAAATCCTTGTATTATGAATTGTTCAACATATACAAATACAAGGAAAGGTATAATATATTCATATATTTCACTACTATTCATGATCGTTACCTTTTCTCCACCGATTGGAAAATTTATAAAACAGAAAAAAAATGTGTCTTGGAATAATATTAAAAAATAAAATGATTCCATAAATTTATAGGTATGAATGACATGATGTGATTATTCTTGACCGAAACCAATAGTTTCTTCTACTGCCAAAGTTAACTTTTGTTTCATACTATCATAGTTGTCATAAGGTGGTAAATCAACTCTGTTGAAACAAGTATGTGATTTTGGTAATTGCATTGCTTCACCAGCTTTTTCGATAGTAAATCTTCTTGGACCATCAGAACCTTGTAAATCTTTGAAACCATTAACTGGGATACGAGAAGTACCAGTAGTGAATTGTAATAGACGAGCTCTTTGTTCATTATCCCATTCAGTAATACATGCCCAGAACCATTGAATAACTTCATCAGATTCTTGATAACCACGATAATCTGTATGTTTTTTCCAATCTTCTACATCAATTTCAGCAATACCACCAATTAATAATTCTAATTCACGTTCATCGAAAACTGTAATTAAATCTTCAGGTATTAATTCATTGAAACCATCCATAAAAGCTTTAAATTGTTCTTGTACTCTATCAACGATTTTCCATTGTGTATAGTATTCTACATATTCTTTCTTATTTTCATCAGTAACTTCAATATTTCTTCCATCAGGTTTCAAATCTACAGTCATTAATTCACCAAATCTTTCATCATCCGCACTAAACGTTAGATCCAAAATACCTTCTATACTATTTTCTAGCATCCACTTCAATGAATTATTAACTTCAGCATCAACACCTTCCATATCTTGCAAGATTACTTTTTTACGTAATATCATTTTGTATAAAGCACCAACAAAGAATGCATCTAAGAATCTTCTATGGAAAACACCTAAACCTACTACTCTACCAATAAATTTGAAATAATTCAAATGTTCTGGATTAATAGCAGAATTTGGATTAATTTGTATCGTATAATTATCATGAGCGGAATATTCGAATAAACAGTAAAATGGGTTAAACATTTCATGTGATAACAAGAAGAAGAATTCTCTTGAAACCCCACCATAATCTAAACCTTCTTCACCATCGAATTTAATCATTAATCTCTTCTTTAAATCTTCTGGAGTTTGTCTCATAATTTCTTGATAAGCATCTTCAAAAATATTCTTTCTACGAACTTTAATATGACATTGACCAGGTAAAATTCTTAAAGCAGGTTGTGATCTGAAATAAATAACTTTACGTCTGAAATCACGCTTATATTGTGGAACGTTTTGATCTAATGAAGAAGGTAATCTTGGATCATCCCAAGTAGTTGTCTTTGTATTATGATCGACAAAATAAACTCTTGCGGTATTTGTTAATCTCATTTCCCAACCTGAAGGTAATGGACCTAGTTGAGATACAGGTTGTTGTTGAATCGTTGTGTTTGTTGGACCATAAGTTCTGATGTATTGTTGTCTTCTTGGATCGACCCAAGTAGTTGTTCTTGTATTATGATCTACAAAATACGCTCTTCCTTCAGGAGTGAATCTTTGTTCCCAACCTGAAGGTAATTCTCCCAAACCTGAAGTAGTTGCACCTGTTGATGCGAAAGCAGCAGCAGCGGAACCATTAATAGCAGGAGTTTGTGAATTTGTATTTGTATTAACAAGTATATCACTAGTGGAACTTGAAGGTTCAGGTAAAGTTCTACCTCTATGTTGTCTTCTTTCCAATTCTGTATTTGCTAATGTAGAACTATTACGTTCTGCATCTGATTGATCCAAAGTTGGTCTTTTCCAAGTAGTTGTTCTTGTATTATGATCGACATAATACGTACGACCGAAATTATCGGTTCTTCTTTCCCAACCTGGAGGTAATCTACCGTACTGATCTTCGAATGACGAGAGTTGACGATTCGTACCTGCTGCACCACTGGCACCAGCTGCATCAGTTGGAGCAGAGGTAGGAGGACCTAATGGATTACTACTTCCTGCAGAAGTTGACGCCTGTAGACCCGGTGGAGGAGGTGGAAGTGTGTTTGTATTATCCGCAGTGGAACTATTTACTCTGGAACTATGCGAACTGCCAGATCTGTGTGTATTTGTCGCGGTAGCTGCGGTGGTACTACCACTACGAGAAGAAGTATTGTTTTTAGATAATACGACTATCAATCTCCCACTAACAGCCATATTATCATTGGATTTCTTCAAATCTCTAGTGATTGTTTCTTCCCTATTCCCCGTGGAATGTGAATCATTGGAATCAATATTCAATACATCAGAAATTTTTAAATTAATCACACCAAGAAACCCTTGATCCTTTTTTTTAAATTTCTTCTGATCAAACACTTGAATAGTTAAAATAGACGATTCATTAATATCATTAAATTTAAAAGTTTCATTCCAATAAGGATTCAATGTCTTTTTTGCAGCAGCAGTGGATTTTGTTTGATAACCGTCAATAGTCAAAACAGCAAACGGATCAGGTGAACGAAATACGTCCCTTTTATAAAGAGACTCAGCAGCAACTAATTTAACAGATATAGAACAAGGCATCAGGAATAGAAGCTTGACTCTGCTACCTAGATGAGTATATCACAAAACCTACTCTTGCACTGCTTCCACTAATATATAAATAATAATTAATAATATAAATTAAAAATACATATATTTACAGATTATTTGCCTCTCTTATTTTCCTTTTTCACCTTTTAAAATAAATTTTCTCTGGTAAATGAAAAATCACCAAATTTGCCTGTCAACTTTCTCCTTTTGGGCCAGAAGGGGGGGGGGGGGGGAGCAATGTAATGTATTTAAGAGTGTAGTGTAAGAGATGGACCTTGGGATGGGATGGGGGAGTGTGGGGGTGGTGGTTGCAGTGCAAGAGAGTGCCGTGTTTGTATGGATATATGCTGGTCGTGGGACTGCAACTACTTGAAATATACCATGCCATTGGTTTTACACGCTGTCTGGATTGTCGTATTGTACGATCACTGTGTACGAGCAACTCAACCACCACCAATAACCATCTTCTAACCACTAACCATCCACTAACCATCCACTAGCAACCACAACCACAGCTACTACCTCCATCTCCACCTCCACCTCTCTCTTCTTATATCTCTTTTACTTTCACAACAGTGCCACTGCCACTTCCTACCGCGTGAACTACTCTTGAAGAATACACCAAACCATACTATAAGATACACAACACAATACAATACAACACATACCACCATCTACTACAACATGCACCGCTAATGCTACCACACACTACTTCTTTTTACCAAAAAGAAGCAAAAACGTTGCTTCTACGAAGTAGCAGTACTGTAATACATTGGACGACAGTAATACCAACACAAGATACTATACTATATGGTATCATATCTGTACACACCACTAAACCTATATCTATACACCATATCTATACACAATACTATAGCGACAGCAATGCAATTCAATACAGTACAACACAACATGTGCCATATCGTATTACTGTCGTTATATGAATGCATCGCAGCATAAGATCTGTGCTATTACACTAATCTATGCAAGAGTGCATGCAAGAGTGCATTACAATAATGGTTAGTACATTGCATTATAATCGTATACTAGACTTGTAGTAGTAGTAAATTTGTGTCCCTGTCACCACAAGTGCTTTTCCGGTGACTGTTCCACCCTCCATTAACTTATATATTGCACTAGGTCATCAAATATACACATAGCATTACCTCATATTGCATTGCCATGTGTGTATTGCACTAGATCATACTACTGTTATATATTGTACATGGCATTACGTATCCCCCACCAGTCCAGTTGTTCTTTTCCAAATGTGTACTGTGAGGCATAGGGTATTGTTCTACTGTCGTGATGGTATGGAATGTGAGTATGCTAGTGACGCTGTATTGATATGGTGTTGATAGTGTTTAAAATGTTATTATGCTATTAATATGCTTTTATTATGCTATTATTGTGGTATTATTGTGGTATGGTTCTAATATTAGTACTAGTTGTTGCTTCACTATGGCGTACATTGTGATGTGCTGCGCAATTTCCTCTTTGGGACACATACAAAATAATTTAGCCGCTCATGAAAAAATGAAAAAAATGAAAAAATGGGGGGAACCCAGCACAGTTGGGCGGCTAAAATGCAAAGAGGGTGGCAAATCTTGCTGGGTTTGTTTATTGTTTATATAAAGAAGTGTTGTTTGTTTACTTTAATGTGCCAGGGGGTGTGGATAGGACAAGCACAATGGTGGAGGGGCAGATGCACAATGGTATATAAATGAGTGGGTCTTGGATGTGTGAGTGAGTTTTCATTTTTGGCTTCTTTGCATAAATAAATGCAAAAGAGTAAGAAAAAAATATGACAGAATATTATACTGCTGCAAGTGTGTTTAGAAATAATGCTATTAGTATTCCTAAGAGGAATGAATTGAGATTACAGAAAAGTAACGGGCATTGGCAGAAACATGCTGATCTTTCCAATGTTAATAGATTAAGAAAATGTTCGGATGAGTTTAACGACTATTACACTACAAAGAAACTACATTCAAACTATTTTGCCATGGGGACTACACAGGCTCCTTATTTCAATCTGGATATAGATTGCAATGATAATATTTTAATTGCAAATGAAAATCAATTGAAAATATCAAAGATTGAAAAAGATAAGTTGTTCGAATTGCAAACTATTGGGTTACCAACAAATGATACACTCACATCGACGTTTCTCGATTGCAATGGTAACGATTTGTCAATGCTAACGGGGAATACAAACGGGGATGTGAATTTAATTAAAACTTCACTGGAAAATGGGGATGCCAAAATTGTTAAAAAATTTAATCATAAAAAATATTTAAAATCAATGAACAATACTAAAGCATTCCCTATTAGGAAACTGGCACCATGTGGGGATCGCAATTTTATGTCTGTAGTAAATGATTCTATATTTATTTATGACGTTGCAAATAGGAAAATACCACTGTTCTTACAATCATTCCAAGGTTTGGAATCAGTCTCTATTAATAATCACAATCCTAATAAATTATTAGCATTATCAGGTGCAAAATTTGGTCCTTCTGGAATTTCATTATTAGATTTAACTTCAAATTCAAAAAAACCAAATAATTTTATTTCAAATCAATATTCTCCAAGTTTTACATCAGATAATAACGCCATATCATACGATTGTCTTTGGTTAGATGACTACCATATTGCAAATACAATTAATGATACAGTGAAAATTTGGGATATTAGATCAAATAAAGGTATTCCAATAGTAACAATAAAACCAAACAAGGGTTACATTCAATCACTTTCACTAGCAAAATCACAAAAAAATAATGATAAAAAAATTTTATATACAAATGATGATCAATATAATATCATCTCTTGGGATTTAACAAAATTATCAGAAATGAAAACTTGTACTTTATCACAAGGTTTTAATTCTGTAATAGATGATATTCAAATGAAGAAAAATAAATCAATGCAACAAGATGGTATTTATCAATGTGGTAATATGATAATAAATGGGAATACTATACTTAAAAATAAAAAAACACCAACTATACATTCAAACTATTTTATGAATACACTAAATGATGGTTCATTATTAACATTAAATAACAATGAATTAGGATTACATCAAATTAAAAATGTTCAATACCCAGTATCTGCCACAGTTATAATCAAAGAAGAAGAAGAAGAAGAAATAGAAGAAGAAATTCATTCGGATTCTACTTTAACATCAATAAAAGAAACAAAAACTATTCAAGATGTTATCAATATTAATATAAAAAACAATACCAATACCAAAAACAATTACAATACCCTATACCAGAATGAACAAAATAATAATTCAACAAGTACATTAATCAACAATGAACATACACTTGATCCATTCATTCATAAAAATTCAAACAGCATATATTCATTAAACAAACTTGTTCTTAGTGGTTCAACAATCTTCGACAATTAATTTTTAAAAAAATCTTCTCTCTCTTTATTTTTTTTTTTTTATATACAACTCGATGTTATGAATGTTAGTTATTCGATTAAAACAAATATGAAGTACATAAATATATAATAAATAAAATAATGTATAAGACTATTATATTATAATCCGTTAATTAATTAATATTTCGAAATGAATAGAAAGTAGAAGTTTATCCATTAGTATATAGTACACTGAATTGTTTAATAAAAACTAGTGAATGAGAAAATGCAAAGGAATGATAAAAAAAAAATTAACAATATCCACAACACCATTTAGAGAAAAACCCTGTGTTTTCTTCATTGTAATTGGAATTATTATCCATTACTTCTTGTTGACGTGGATTTTGTTGTTGATAAGTATTTATACTTTGATATTGTAAAATTTTATTATTGTTACTACCATATCCATCACTAAGTCTTGTTTTTGCATTTTCAATATCGTTATTATTTGAATATTTATTATAAATTCTTCCATTATTCTGTGAATCGAAGGTAGTTGCAGAAGTTCGCATTTGTTGTCTTATCTTTGATGAACTTGAAGGGTTCAAACTTGATAATACTCCTCCTGCTTGTTGTGATTGCAATTGTTGTTGTTTTGATGTATTTGATATTGTAAATTTTTGTTGTTGTTGTTCATGATTATTTTGTGATATCGTCCTTATATTGGACGATGATCTATTTATATTAATATTATTAGCTGTATTTGTTATTTCATTGCCAGTTTGGTTATTTGTTGTAACATTCATATTACTATTGTTATGTTTACTGTTACTATTATTATTATTATTATTATGTTTATTGTTATCATTCGTATTTCTTGGATTTGGATTCCCATACCCATGTAAATTTGCTCTCCTATTTATTTTAATGTCCCAGCCATTATTATCATTTAAATCCATCCAATCATAATGGTCTGTATTATCGTAGTTTGATAATACTTCATCCATCAAGGAGATCAAATAGTTATAATCAGGTTCTTCATCGAACCGTAGTGATCTGACATATTTTAAATAAGTGGCGAATTGTGTAGGTATATCCGGCGTTAATAATTCATCAGGATTTAATTTTTGTTTTGTTAATCCAATTTTTTCATACTTTAATTTATTATTTGGTGCTTTTAAACCTTGCCAAGGTAATGAACCCTTTAAGAAATAGAAAAACACATGACCCAACGATTCCAAATCATCTCTACGAGATTGTTCTCTACCAAAATGAGTATTTATTGACATATATCTTGCTGTACCACTTAAAGATTTTCTTTCTCTATATGGAATATGTTGTTTTGTTCGTGGATCTCTGTATTGTTTTGCCATCCCGAAATCGACCATGTATATTAAATTTGGATCACCATTTGCAGATGCAGAACATGATTTGACAGTATTACCATTTGGTAATATTCTTTGATATTCCGATATCAAAAAATTATCCGGTTTGATATCTCTATAAATCAAATCATTTTCATGTATAGACCTAACACGTTCGATCATCTGTCTTGCCACTAAACACGTCGTCTTCACCGAGAACCTTCTGCCACACCATTCAAACAAATCTTCTAAAGAAGGACCTAACAAATCAATAATCAAAACGTTATGCATTCCTTCTTGACCAAAATAGTATGTATGAGGAATCCCTTTACAACCGTTAAGAATCCTATAGGCTCTAAACTCGTCTCTCAATTGAGGAGCATCAGACCTACGTGGTTCAAACTTGATAGCCACAGGTTGCAAATTCTCCTTCCCATTAATATCATCTTTATTCAAAATATTTTCTCCCTCGAAGATCACTCCAAATGAACCTTCCCCAATTTTAGGCCCCACAGCGTAGTGGATCCCCACTATATGCTGCTGCTGTGTACGTTGTCGTTGAGACATATGAACAATTCCTGAAACCCACTAAGAATAAACCCTTTGAATTGTAAAAAACAGATGAAGAAGATATATATATATATTTCTTTTTAGGAATACCGTTTTAAAATACCAATATATATATATTTCACCGCGAATCAGTATGCGAAATTAATAGAGACCACAGTAAAGGAACACCAAACAGCTAAACCACAAGTATCCCAGATCACTGTCCTTTAACTTTGAGCACCTGTAATGGCAATCTACTACTAAAATTTATACTTTTGACATCAATTAAACTACTTTTACATTGCATTTATTTATTTCTTTAATGGTTAATTTTTGAATTTTGACGTTAATTTTTCACAAAAAAACGACGTGCCGAGTGATTTGGCTGGTGGGTGGTTCAGTCACATCGCCAAACTAACGACAATGACCATCATCTTTGACCACCAGAAGCATATATATAGCACCCACTTGCAATTGGATAGAGCTGTGGGGTGGTTCTGTTATTGGCCTCTTTTTTTGGGAAGAATTGCGACTACTGGGGCCAAACCATTGGAGGGGAGGGGTCAAGCCAGCGGGACGCTATACTGGCAGGTCATTTTGAGTATATTATGACTGGTGCTGGTAGGGCATTGCTGCTTCGAAGGTGGCTGATTCATGGCATATATGTATGTGGATTGCATGCCCATTGCTCACTTTCAATCGCAACCCAGGTGTCACACTGGCGATGGTGGCGGCGGCGACGCAAATAACCTGTCATTATTCGATGCCTATGGTGCTTAAAGGTAACTGGTTTGGACCCCCAAGGGTGTCTTGTACCATGACAGTGCTCATGCTGCACTGCTAGTACAGGTATATGCGTATATGTGCTGTGCTGTATCGTTTTGTTTGAGTGGGATGTCCCATATCATATCGTACGACAGCATTAAGGCCTTATTTGATGGGGTGGCAATTTGGTTAAAATGACAATAAACAACAACAATTATACCAGTTGGTTTAACTATTAAAAGTGGTAAAGCAAGTGAGTCAAACAACGCAATGGGGTTCGAAGTAGGTGGCAAGTGTCTGGCATTCCATGGGCCATTGTTGTATGAGGCCAAGATCTTGAAGATTTGGAATCCTGTGGATGGAACGGTGAAGAAATTGAATAACGATACAGATAATTCTGGTAATACAACAAATGAAGTTCCAGAAGGTGAATTGGCAGAACAAGAATCGTTTTTCATCCATTACCAAGGCTGGAAGGCCTCGTGGGACGAGTGGGTAGGGTTGGACAGGATCAGAGAGTTCAATGAAGAAAATGTTGCATTGAGAAAACAGTTAGTTCAAGAAGCAAAAGATGCGAAGAAAGAACAACAGAAACAGAAGAAAAGGAAACAGCAACAGCAACAGCAGCAAGCACATCATCATGATGGAGCTGATTCAGCCTCTGGTGATCAATCTTCAGGCGGTACTACCACTCATGAAGGGCCAACTGCAAAGAGGACAAAGACAAATGAAATGATGATGATGATGTCAAATGCAAGAGGTGGTTCTTCTCCTTCTCCACATAGAACAGATACTGCATCCAATAAAAACGGTAGTAACTTAACTAATGCAATGGGGTACCATAACAATTATTTACCAAAAATTGTAATGCATATTCCAACAAAATTGAAAAGTGTATTAGTAAACGATTGGGAATTTGTCACTAAAGATAAAAAAATATGTAAATTACCATCAGATTTAACTGTAAAAGATATTTTAACTACATACGAAAAGGAATTGTCAAGTATATTAGAATCCCCAGCTTCTCAATCACAACTATCAGAATACTGTGAAGGTTTACTGTTATACTTCGAAACATGTCTCCCCATATTACTTCTATACAGATTAGAACGATTACAATACGATGAATTACAATCAAAAGAGTCCCTATCCACAAAATACGGTAGTATCCATCTGCTGAGATTGTTAAGCATCCTAACAGAACTAATGGCCACTACTACAATGGATACACAGAGTTGTCAACTCATTGTCAAACAAACAGAAAATTTCTTGGAATGGTTAATCATAAACGATACAAAATTAAATATTTTCCCACATTCAAATACAACAGACGATTTCTATGTAAATACATCGAGTCAGTACGAAGGTGTAGCACTAGGTATGTAACATACACACACACAAACAAACACACACACACATCTACATAATATATATACATATACATATATAGCAAACCCATAAACGAACTCTTAATTGACATTCATTCCATTGTTCCTGTTCTTATTCTCCCCATACTAATTGTTCAATAGTCATCCCAATGAAAAATTACATTGGTTTAGCGGTCAAATTTGCTACCTGTTAACATTGGAAAAAGTTGAAGGTATTTCTAAAATAAGGATGAAAAGCAGTGTATAACAGGTTTATTCGCAAGGAATAGGTAACTGAACGAACGTTTTACGGTACAGTTTACGTTGAATATACCATTCAAGAGAAATTCCTATCGTTTTCTTTTTTAAAAACAGTAGAAATATGGAACATTGAAGCCAATTCAATTGATTAAAATAAAAGTTAAGAACTAGTTTTACAAAAACAAAAAAGCATACAACATCCATCCTCATCCTCATATTTGCATACTCACACTCACACTTCCCTGATTCTCCTGTGCATTTAAAAGTATAAAAAGTACTGATATAAAAAAGGTTTTATTTTAGTTTGATTCAGGTACTACCCAGTGTGGAATATGGAACAAATGAACTCTATGAGTAGTAATAGGATTCAACAGATTGAAATATTCAAGAAGTTTGCACATACTATTACAGAAGAAGAGAAGTTATTACCACCGTATGATAAAAACTTTCTCAATAATGGTGACAAGAAGGAAAACGATGAGAAAATAGGGGATCTGGTATTGAAATATGATGATTTTATAGATCTGATCACTAGTTCCCAGAGTTTGCATTCCAGATTCACAGATCACTCGTTTAATTTAAATATAATACCAAGAAATACATTTGGTTGCATTTTTTTCGCAATTGATGAAACTAATAAGGGGTACCTGAATATTAACGATTGGTTCCATTTCAATAATATATTAGAGTTTGATAATTTCCAATTCATAATCTTATATGAATTCTTTAAAAAATTTGAAGCATTACAAAACTCTGATAATTATACAAAGAAAATTCAATCGATAAATTATGGGGATAAATCATTAAGTTTCGATAATTTATTGTTAAATTTAACTCAATTCAAATCAACAATCAAATTCCTACAAGATTCAATAGTAAACAAAAACGATTCAGAAAACATCTTCATTAAAAGGAATAACTTGTACTTAAATTGGGAAGATTTACATTTTTTAAAATATTACGAATTTTTGTCAAATACTATACCTTTTAAAAGTGACAAAATCAATTCATTCATTTCGTTAAATTCAATAATTACTATCATTCAAAATGATTTGAATAATCAAAAACTTTTGAATGGGTTTGAAAAACTATCTCATAAAGATTCAAAATTATGCAATACTTTAACAATTAATAAAAATCAATTAGTTTATTTGTTGAAATTATATTATTCCCATAGGATCTCACAAGATGTGTTCGAATCATTGAGTTTGGTAAATACTGCATTAATAAAATCTGACAATAATTCAATCACTTATAATGTTGTCAAAGATATATTCCATCTATTCCAAAATTTTGATTTATTAAATCAAATTTTAATTAAATATGTCACTATGAATGATCTATCAGATTCTGACTTGAGAGAACATGTCATCACAAAAGAAGACTTTATGAGGTTAGTGAACACTCAGTATAATAAAGTCAATAATATTGGTGATTTTTCACCATCACAGATTAATTTACTATTTTCAATGGTAGCTAATGCCAAAGAAAAAAGTCATAAAAAGGCTAAAGATCAAATGCCACATCATCACAAGGATTCTCATATTGAAGATTTTATTCAAAATGAATACGCTCATGGTAATAACATATCTAAGAGACAATTAGAGGTCTTTAATGCATATTATCAAGACATGGCGATGGCAATAGAAGATGAAGACGATATTTATATTGAACCTAATAATAATCATAATCGTACTACTGGTAATGATGTTGTTGATTATTTATTATCATTTTATGCAACAAATCCAAGGCCTGATAGAGCCACTATGGGTTCAAATTTAACAATCGAAGATTTTATGAAAATTGTTAATCCAAATTATCTAAACGATTTAGTTCACAAAATGGAATTGAACAGAATACAGGAAAATTCTCTTTATACAAATTATTATTTTTATCCAATTTTTGATTCGATCTATAATTTTTCATTAGGCTCCATTGCAGGTTGTATTGGAGCTACTATTGTATATCCAATTGATTTAATCAAAACTAGAATGCAAGCTCAAAGGTCATTAACTCAATATAATAATTATTTCGATTGTTTAACCAAAATATTGTCCCGTGAAGGTCTCAAAGGTTTATATTCTGGTATTGGTCCACAATTAGTAGGTGTGGCACCGGAGAAGGCAATCAAACTTACAGTTAATGACTATATGAGGAAAACACTATCAGACAATAGAAATGGTAAACTATCAGTTTGGGGAGAAATCCTATCCGGTGCTACAGCTGGTACATGTCAAGTGATATTCACCAACCCATTAGAAATAGTTAAAATTAGATTACAAGTGAAATCAGAATTTGTCGGTGAAAATATTGCCAAATCACAAATGACAGCGGTTTCAATTGTTAAACACTTAGGGCTAACAGGATTGTACAAAGGTTCATTGGCATGTTTAATGAGAGATGTTCCATTTTCTGCTATATATTTCCCAACATATGCTCATATTAAAAAAGATATATTTAATTTTGATGCAACGGATAAAACTAAGAGGAACAAATTGAAAACTTGGGAACTTTTATTGTCTGGTGCTCTTGCTGGTATGCCTGCCGCATATTTGACAACACCATTTGATGTTATCAAAACAAGATTACAAATAGGCCCAAGAAAAGGTGAAACTAAATATAACGGTATATTCCATGCTGCCCAAACTATTTTAAAAGAGGAAACTGTCAGAAGTTTCTTCAAAGGTAGTACAGCCCGTGTATTAAGATCATCGCCACAATTTGGTTTTACATTAGCAGCATACGAATTGTTCCAAGGTCTATTCCCATTATCTCATGAAGCCACATCTTCAGACGGGGCTCTTGATAGCAAGTCAGTAGTATCGGATTTTGATGATGAGATACCATCGATTACTAGTTCATTTACGTCATTTTATAACGCCCAACGTTCATCACTATACAAGATGTCGTCCACAAACCATTACCAACAAAATGAATTTTTTGCACCAACAATTGACCCTTACAGTAGCAATTATTTGAATTACTACTACAAGAGCTGTGAGGTAGCCAAAGCATTCATCGATCTAGATACCAGTTTCTCAAAATTTGATTTCTCAACTTATTCAAAAATATATGATTCTGTGCAAAACCCGAAACCACCAAAACGGTAACTAACTGTTCAACCTCCCCTCGTCCTCCTCTACATCTACATCTATATCTATATTTATTCTTATTTATTCACACAACACACAACACACACCTATCAACTTTGACACTTTTGACATAACCTTGTAATCCATTTCCCATCTTCCATCTTCCATCAACATTCTGCTCAGGCCTTAAAGCCTGTTCCCTTCGAGGTCATGAGAATATTTTGACCTTCGAAATTTTCTAAAAGTGGAAGAACTCTAAAGGTCAAAAAATCTTCCAGAATGGGTTCTCCGATGCTGCAAGGTGAATATATGATCTGCTCCAATGAAGGTTACCGTGTGTTGTTCTTATCAGGGACTGTGTGACCGTGTTTTATCAGTACCTCAAAGGGAGCAGGTTCAGTAAAAATTTGCATTTGAGATCTCGATCTTCTTTATCGATTGAAGAAACATATATAAGGAGGGATGATTTCTGTAATGATCAACTTTCTTGATTCTTTCTGTATTCTATTCTTGTAGTATTTAATTATGACTATATAATAATAATAGTACAACAACAACAACAACAAACACACCCACAATAAACAATTACAATGTCAACAGCAATGATTGAACTATTGAAAAGAGATGCATGTGCTACTGAAAATGATTATAATGGTGAAGATGGATTAAGGATATTGTCCGTGTTTATGATATTGATCTCATCATCATTAGGTGCATTCTTCCCATTGTTGGCTTCTAAATATTCTTTTATAAGATTACCAGATTGGTGTTTCTTTGCTGCTAAATTTTTTGGTTCTGGTGTCATTATTGCTACTGCTTTTATTCATTTATTAGAACCTGCAGTTGATGCATTGAGTAATGAGTGTCTGGGTGGCGTCTTGGCAGAATACCCATGGGCATTTGGTATATGTTTAATGTCATTGTTTTTATTATTCTTTATTGAAATTGTTACACATTATTTTGTCTCTAAAGCCCAACATCCTGACGTTTACTCATATTCAGAGACTGTAAATGATTCAGATGATGACGAAATTGATAAAAAAGATAACAAACAAGATGAAGATGAAATTACCTCCCAAGTTTCAGCAGAAAATAATGTTATCACAGGTCAAAGTAAAATTGCCAAAGAAGCAGTTAATTTTAATTCTTTACCTGGAGCAAATCATTACTCCCATGATGCACATCACCAAGATCCTGAACAACTTGGAACTTTGGTAGAAGAAAATAAAGAAATGTATTTAAACCAATTGACAAGTATTTTCATATTAGAATTCGGTGTCATATTCCATTCTATCTTCGTTGGTTTATCATTAGCAGTTTCAGGTGAAGAGTTCGAAACATTATTCATAGTATTAGTGTTCCATCAAATGTTTGAAGGTTTAGGTTTAGGAACAAGATTAGCAGAAGCTAACTGGCCTAGAAGCAAAAGATATACCCCGTGGTTAATGGCGATGGCCTTTGGTTTGGCTACCCCAATAGCGATTGCCATTGGTATTGGTATCAAACATTCTTGGGTACCAGATTCAAGAAGAGCATTGATTGCGAATGGTGTTTTCGATTCTATTTCTGCTGGTATTTTAATCTATACGGGTCTAGTAGAATTAATGGCACATGAATTCTTATTCTCGAATCAATTCAAGGGCCCTGGTGGCTTCCACAGAATGATATATGCCTATTTGATAATGTGCCTGGGTGCTGGTTTGATGGCATTATTAGGTAAATGGGCCTGAGTTAACTATCATTTGCATCCGCACGAATCTATATACACATATTTTAAATATATTGCTTAAATAAATCTATTTATACCTTTCAATTCAACAATTTTAAAAATGATATTAATAATAATTACAAGTATTTGTTATATACATTGGTTAAAGTAAAGTATCTTTAATTAAATAGTAAATATTGAGAAGGCAGTGTCAGCAACTAATTTTCCTTCTTTACCTCACTATTAGAATCAACTGTTTGTTGTGCTATTGAAATCACTGGTGTTTCCTTAACAGATTCTTTTAACGGCTCCTTTTTGGTTACCTTTCTTGGATTCTTTGTTGAAGTTTTTGCTTTCGCTACGATGTTTTCTTTCTCAGATTCTTTGTTAGAAGGATGTTTTGGTCTGCTGTTATTCTTCGTAGTTGATTGACGATCTGATGAACTAGTAAAATTTCTGCCTTCTCTAGATCTAGTAGTATGTTTAGTTGAACTCTCTCTTGGTTGTACAGGTCTGTAATTTTTACTCAAAAATTTTGATGTGACATTTAATATACATGATGATTTCACTGCCACTTCACGATTAGTATCTAAAACTCCCCCATACCTAGAACCTACAATAAGTTCATTATCAAACAATACATTTACTACCATTTGTTTATTGATTATACCAAAACCTACTACTGTACCTCTAGATGATGGTGGAATTCCTCCATAATTCTGTATATAAATAACACGGTCACCCAATTGGAAAGATTGTGATAATAACAAAGATTCTGATACCTGTGGATTAAAAACATCTGTTTTAGAGACTTCATCTAGTGATACTTCAGCCCCAAAATGTATTTCAGAGGAGTGATCCATCATGTAAACTTCAATAGCTTTGACCGATTCATCTGTAAGAACTTGACGATCTACTGATGATCTGACAAAGCTATCTGTTTCCTCTTTTAACCATTTCTTCAAAGTTGTTAATAATAATAAAATGTTATCACTAGACAACTTTGGCATTATCTTTTCAATGGATGATTCTTTGTTGTCTATCATAGATAACTTTTGAAATAAAGCTGGAAATTTATGTCTATACTCCTTTATTAAAGTAACTGCTTCTTCAGAATATTCCCAGCCTCTTTCTGACTTCCTGGTGTAACCAATTACTTTTTTATTACGAGTATGGAATTTAATAGGAATTCCAACATTGACATCTTTTCCAATTGGATCAGTGACCATATACCTAGAGGTAATTCTTGATAGAAATAATGGACTAATTTTCAAAATTCTTGCTACTACAAAAGATGGATAATATTTAACGGTAGTTTCATCGAAATTAAACCTGGATTTTCCGATAACAGGTTCTTTACTAATTAGAGGCGATTCTAGTTTTATTTTTAAACTGTTTTTATCTCCATATCCAACAACTTTTGCTCTGCTTCCGTAATATAAATCATTGATATATATTAATGATGAATTTAAAGGAAATTCTATTTCAGTAGACACGGGCTTTTTTTCTTTGTATCTATTATCACGGTGAGGTATATTTTCAATTACCAACTGAAGTGGGAAATAAGAATATTCTGTATCATATTTCTTAATATAGCCACCCTTTTGGGTTCTTGTTAATCCAGTGACGTGTTGTACTTTAATAATAGTATTTAGTTTTTGCAGTTTCACTGCAGATTTCTTCTTATATTTATTGACATATAATGTTTTTATTGGGTCCACTAATTTGCTTTCGGATGCATTTATAGATCTGGAAGTATATTCTGGTTGTACACGATTTTCAGCTTTCAATTCGAATACTTTATTACCTGAATAAATTGAATGAAGTCTAGATTCTCTTAAATAAGGCCAACCTGTAAAAATAATTTTCCCCAAATGTTTTTCAGAAAATGATTTTATATTCTCTAAATCTTCTTTAAATCTGTGAGGAATAGTGATAGTCATCGAATGTTGTTTAGAGGGATTTTCAAAAATTAAACAACCATTGTATTCTAATTTACTTTTAAACTCCAGCGTATATAAGGAAGGGAACCCAGCTAACAAATTTTGCTTGTCATAAGAGCCAGGTAATAGCCCATATAATGTTTCTCCCGGAATGTCACTGATATATTCATTTTCTACACATTTATCATGTTTAATGTCTTCAAATAAACCTTTTAATGAAGTCTTATATATGTCATCTTTGTTTTCATTGTAACTGAATTGTAATTCTTTACCTCTTCCGTTTCGTAATATTTCCTCAGGAGATAATTTTGAAAGGAATGGTTCCATCGCTTCAATTAGTCTTTTTTGATCAACAAAACTGATTAAAACAACTGATTCCCATTCTGCAGATTTCCCATTTCTATCTAACTTAACGGAGGAGGGATAAAAATCTAAAATTGGAGAGTCTTTTTCATACATTAAAGGTCTCAAAATAGGTGGGATTAATTGTTTAGATCTTTCAGGCAATACAGCCATTAATTGTTGAAATGGAGTAAATGGATGATCATCTGGAAAGGTTATTACTTGGTTTATACCACGTTTCAAATCAGAAATACGTGGTGAATAATGATATCTATAATACCAACCCCAAGATGGACATCCTTTATAATAATAATACATAACCCATTGTAAACCTTCAATATAATTTTTAACCATTTCATCTAATTTTTCAGTATCTTCAAGTTTAAAGTCTAATTTATTTTCATAGTATTTATTCTTCCATTTTTTGAAACTCTCATTTGACTCATCGATAGTTGATTCGTCATTTTGTTTTTCTTTGTAAAATTTAATAATTTCTTTAAAATGTTCTTGTTTTACTTCTGTAATGTTAGTATTATCATACGTAAGCAAATATTTATTTGCGTTTAATTTGTTTAGTGTTAAATCCATTAATTTTACAAATTTTTTGAAAAAGTCCTTTATACCAGAAAGATCTTTGTTATTAATCTCTAATGAAGGAAGTTCACTATTGGATTTGGAAGTAGAAGTTTCATTAATCCAAGCTTCTACGTTGCTAATGATTTTTTCTTTGGTTTTTAATAATTTTGATTCATCTTTATTTTCAAATGAATCTAATTGTTTATTAAACCAGTCAACATCTACTGTTTTTTGGTTATAATTCAGCAATTCAAATTGTGACAAATAATCAAACCATTTATTTAATCTTGATAAATTAATTTCACCATTTTCATTAATATAACCATCTACATGTAGTAAAACTTTTTTAAAGGTTTGTAAAATTACAGGGAAAGCACCTTTATTTATATGTAAATCGGGCAGATTTGGTAAGAAATCATTACCTATTACAAATAATATCAGAATCAAATCATCTAATATTCTTTCAAAATCGTATTTAAATTTCAATTGATCTTTTAAATCAACAAATTCTAATTCGATGTATTCTCTTAATATAGATAGATGTAAAAGAAAGAAATTTTGTGCTTCTAATCCACTCTTCTTATCACGAGATTTCCCAAATACCACTTCTTCTCTCAAAATAGAGAAATGAGGTATATGTGTAGATAAACCTAAGATAATCAAATCTGCATCTAACCCATACAAACAATGTCTTGTATTAGGATCGTAGCTATTTTGTGATTTTATACTCCTTATATAATTCATAATTTTATGTTCACCTTCACCTGGAACTTCGTGTCCAGATGATATTACTTCGATATTTGCCCATTGTGAATCTGTTGATATCTTTTCATGAATAAAAAATTTCAAATGGGTAGTTAATTTATGCATGAATTCTGTACCTGGAGTAATAGCATTCGAATCGAAATGTTCTACCGAATCTGTTTCCTCCTCATCATTTCCCTCAATTTTCTTTTTGTTCACTAACTTTTCAGCATCCATGGCAGTTCTGAACCTACGAGATCTCTGTTGGTTCATCTTAGCTCTCGGTGCCACCCATCGATAGCCATATAGAAACATTTTTGGGGTTTGATAATCTGGAACAGGTAGTCGATATATGCAAATATCTTAGTGAACACCTCCTCATCACTCGGTACTTGAGTGATATCCATACCTTCACCGTGTGTAGCAGAATGTAAAATAGAATTCATATCCAGATACAAATTATCGAACTCTGCAATAGAATCATCCTCGATCAACTGTAAAATCATCGGCCATCTCTCAGAGATGTATCGAAAAAACTTAGGGATACCCATTGTCTTTGCAGTTCGTTGTCGATCTGGAGAAACGACATTACAACCCAAACCTGACTCAGATCTATACCTTTGGGAATTCAACCTTTCTTATATCTTATATTCCTTGATTTATTTCATTTTGCCGCCTTTAAAAATTTCAGATCACTGTTTACGCCATACTTAAGGACGGTTGACAACATTATTACTAACAGAAATATATACAATACATGCATATACACAATCACTGTGGACTCTATTCGATCATAATCTTGCATTCTGTTTATAACTCAACCTGTCTGTACATTTTTCCAAACTCTTTTTAAACGTTTGCCCCATCCATTGCCAGAAATGGTTCAGTACATATCATCAAAAATATTTAATACAGAGACGAGGAGAGCAACTACTACAAGTAATTTATTTCACTCTAATATGGACCAGGACATACACATAGGAGTTGTGGTAATAATTGCCCATGACAATACAAGTTATAGCTTCTTTTAGTAGAATTTACTACTAAACCAGTACAATTTCCCACCCATAGAGTACGCGCCAAATGAATTTATCTTTTAAGTGGAAGGAAGTGTCACAAAATGAATTTAAGTAGTAATATCTATTTAAATGAACTGTATTCAAGTGAATCTATTCCCAATTATACCCAGTGATCGGTGCACTGCAAAGATGGTCATTGTAGATATTGATGAGATTGGTGATAGGTTTGCGTCTTTGACGTTGAGGAGTCCAAACAAAGCAAACAACAAAGATTCAGTCAATGGATTGAACTCATATGATAAAGAAAATATTAGCGTTACATGTTCTTCGTATTCTGTAGGATCGAGTCAGATTAGACTTTCTCGTGGAAATGCTAATGGTGGATCGAGTAGTGGGATTGTGGCTGATGATGTTATCTTATCAGATATTCAAAATGAAAATTATCATTTGAAATTGGCATTGAAAGAGAAAGAAGATGAGTTATTGAAATTGAAAAGAAGTATTGCTACAAATTCGGTTGACGACAATATATTTAATACTCTTCCATTAAATAACCATAGTACGTTGTCCTATGAGTACTCGAATTCGGATATACACGAACAGGATATTGTGTCTCATATCTCAGGATCTCCTTATAAAGGGATGAGAACACAATCGATGAAGACAGAAAGTTCTTTAGCAACAACAACTAATTCTGATAAGAATAGGAACCATAAATGGTTTACCAAAAGTATTTTACCCTTTTTGCAAAGGAGCATAAGAACTTTTAATTCAAATTTCATTTTTGAAATCGAATCATCTGAATTAAGTTCAAAATACAACGATTTTGTTGACCCTAGATTAGATAAGACTTATAAGATGAAACTATTAGATGAAATGTTGCAAGAATTGAATTTCTTACAAAGTCAACTATTGGGGGTATTAAATAGAGAACTTCATTATAAAAGAATTACAAGAAGGTTGGAGAAGGCATTATTTACATTTTTTGATCCAACTGCTTTCACTAATGGAACTCCAGAAAATTTACATATGATTCAGGATGATATATTAGATTCACTAATAAAGATATTTAACTATAATTTGAAAAATATTGAAAATGATACTTCAAATGTTGAAAATGTATGCCATAGGCAATCAGATGATCTGTATGATTTGGGAAATTGTGATTACAACTATAGTGAAGATAATACTAATCCTGATGACAAGATAAAAAATATCGCACATGGCTTAAATATATGTTCAACGATATTACAATTGAATAATGTAAAGTTATCACCTACGACAGAAGAAGAGAATAAAATGAACGAAGACACTAGACCAGTATCAGGTACATTAAGCACCATATCACAAATCAGTAATAAAGAAAAAGATAGGTTAAAGGAAAGTAGAAATAATCTAGAATTCTACCCAATTGGATACGATGAAGCCATCCTGATGTCAAAGACACCACAACGCAAAGTAGTGAATGGTGTTCATTTTTTCACTCCTACCTCTGTCACTGTTCATGATAAAAATGAAAAACTAAAGGAAGATGGTCCTCTAGAAGAATTCCTCCAGGAACAACAAAATTCCATGGATTGCACACAAAATTAGCACACAGTATATTATAATTTAAATAAATACCTACCTACTTACCTACCTAATATATATTAATATATATTGTATTATTTTTAATGAAATATCTATTAGCCCAACATACTTCACTCGATGGCCACTCATACGCGTTTGGAATAAATTTGATGATAATACAGTTGACGCGTTTGGTGAAATATTTCAATCAATCTTGATTTTGTAAATGTAGTTGATAAAGAAGATTAGTTTAGTTTTATTTATAAATTGTTGTTTGGAAGTTTGTTAAAGGATAATTAGTAGGCTGGAGAACAAGAAAAATAGAACCAAGTGAAGGTTTGAAACTTACAATGAGCAATTCAAGTGCAAATACTCCTTTGAAAGAAGAAAGGCAAGGAATTTTATCTTTTTTCCAGAATAATACACCAAGTCAAAAGGTCAAGAAGGATCCGACCAGTGTCAATTCAAATAAGACGATTGAGAAGAAAGATGAACAAGTTGATCTAGTAGAAAAACAGCAAGTAGTTGAGACTTTTGAAATCTCGGACTCTGATGATGATGATGAGAAGGAGAATAAACCTCTTTCTACGATTAAAAATTCAGCTAAAGTTGAGGTGAATGATGTCCAGGCTGTAGTTGAAAATCCAAGTAAGGAATCTACTCCTGCTGTTGCAGAAAGAGATGGCTCTGTTAAAAGTAGTGATAAATTAAGCAACAAAGATAAAGCTGCAATTAAAAGAGACGAATTGAAAAAAGAAAAAGAATTGAAGAGATTGGAAAGAGAGGAAGAGAAACGTAAGCGTGAATTGCAAAGAGAAGAAGAGAAACGTAAACGTGAATTAAAATTAAAAGAAGAGAAACGTAAACGTGAAGAAAAAGCTGAAGAAGTTAGGCTTAGACGTGAAGAAGTAAGATTAGAAAAGGAAGAAGAGAAACGTAAAAGAGAAGAGGAAAGATTGGAAGCAAAGAGAAGAAAAGAGGAAGAAAAGAAAGCTGCTGAAGATGAGAAAAAGGCTAAAGAGGAAGCAAAAGAAAGAGCCCAATCTAGAATTGGTAATTTCTTTAAGAAAGTCAATGATTCTTCTTTGACAGCTTCAACAAAGACAGATTATGAGAAATATTTTTTAAAATTTTATGCAAAAGATGGTGTTCAAGTTTCTAATGGGCCAAAATTGTTAGCTAATGAATTGAAAGATAGTATTACTAAGATTGATTCATTTTTAAGAGATAAAAAATGTGACAATTCTGACGATATCAACCAATGGTTGAATTCCAAAAAAAGGAAAAAGAGAAGTTATAAGATTAAATATACAGCAGTATCTTTATTGCAACAAATGACATCTAAAGAGAAATCAGATGTTGAATTGCAAGCATTACTATCATTAGTTCCGCAAAAATATATCAAATTTTATGAAAATGTCAGACCTCCATACATTGGTACATATTCAAAAGATGTTATTTTACCAATTGATAACCCTTTTTCAAAAGAAAACACTGGTTACAATTACGATTATGATTCTGATTTGGAATGGGTAAATGAGGAAGAGGAAGAAGGTGGAGAAGTTGATAATTTGGAATCTGGTGAAGAAGATGAAGAAGATGAAGATGATGAAGAAGGTAGTGAAGGTGAATTTGATGGATTTTTAGATTCTGAAGAAAAATCAAATGAAGCCAAGAAGAAGAAATTCATTGGTCCATTGATACCTACAGTACATTTAAGAACTGAAATAGACAGTTTAGCTGAAGATGATAAAGAATATTTTGAAAGTGTATCTGTCGAATACTTATTAGAATCTCAACCATTCCCAATCGATCCTACATTCATACCAAAAAACGCCACATCCAATAACTCTGATAATACTGTTAATAACAACATTAATAATAATAATAATAATAACGACAGTGGTAATGACAGCAATAAAAGATCATCCGAAGATTTGAATAACAACGACACAATGTCATCCCAAGGGTCTAGTCCAGACAAGAAGAAGCAAAAGACGTTGATAACCGATCCAAAAGATCTATTAAAACTGTTTGATCATTTACAAGATAGTACTTTTTCACTAGGTACAGTAACAGAAATTGTGCAAAAAAAATTACCACATTACAATAAGCAAACAATTAAAAGTACGGTGAAAGAGTATGCTGTTAGAAGCACAGGAAAGGGAGACGCACCACGTAAATGGAACATCAAAGACACAACCAATTGGGATTCCCTGCGATTGCTCGTACAAGACTCAACAGAAACCTCACCTACACAATGATAACCGAAAACCCCATTCTCATCATCCCATCCCATCCCATTATCCGTTATATACGTATATAAATTATAGAAAAGTAAATAAACCACAGCATCCATAACTAAATAAACCAGGCACTCATACACTGGCCACTTTGAAAGCATATACAGTTGATATATAACATGCAATTTGTGTCACTTTCACTAGTTAAATAAATCGGTATTGTACCACGTGACAGAAATATATTTACCCGCCAGTATCTCATTTTCCTAAACGGGTAATTACTAGTTCATTATATTTCCTAATCAGGTAATATTACCTAAACCGTAACGAAATTTTAAAAAAAAATATCGAAAAACCTTTTCTGGCAAAAACAGTTTGAAAGGTTTATGGTAGATCTATTGGAAATGTAGTTGAAATAGATGAGCAACTGGCTATTGCAAGGTTAAGAGAGTGTTAGGATTGTACGTGTATATACTTTACGTTAAGTTGTTAAATAGAGTAGCATTCTGTCGAGAAACGGAGAAACAATAGAAGAAAACCAACGTTTTTAATTCTTCTTCTTTTAGTTTTTTTTTTGGGTATAGATATATAATCAGTTCGAATTCGAAAAAATGTCTGAACAACCGAGCTCACCTGCTGGAAACCGTGGCGATGATGGTAGTTCTTCTCCAGTGAGGTCTAATCCAAGTTCGCTGCCTCCTCAGCCTTCTTCCCCTGCTTTATTTTACAATTCCTCGTCTTCTGTTCAACAAGATACGTATGAACGTGATAGTGCTAATAGATCAGATAATGTCAATGGTTCTCAACGTGGTGGTCGTGTGGGTGCTGCTGTTGGGTCATCTCCATTCCGTTATCCTTCTTCTTCTCAGTCCACTGGGAACCATCGTTCCGATACAAATAATTCACAAAGAAGAAATGGAGTTCCTTCATCTGTTCCACCAGGTCAAGCAAACAGATACTCAGGTTTTAGAAGTGATGATTCAGCTCGTAACCCTTCTTCATCTCTGGGGGGTCGTTCTTCAGGTAATCATTCTCAAATGAGAAGAAATGATATACATGCTTCTGATTTCTCATCTCCAAGAAGAATTGTAGATTTCGGTTCACAATCCGGTGCATTGGGTTCTCAAGCATCTTCTTCTTCATCCGCTCCTCCCTCTGAAGCTACTGAACCGTTGAGGATTATTTGGGGTACGAATGTTAGTATCCAAGAATGTGCTAATAATTTTAGAAATTTCTTAATGTCTTTTAAATACAAATATCGTAAGATATTAGATGAAAGAGAAGATTTTATTGATACAACAACTGATGAAGAGTTATTCTATATCAAACAATTAAATGAAATGAGAGAACTAGGGACTTCTAATTTGAATTTGGATGCAAGGAATCTATTAGCATTTAAACAAACTGAAGAATTATATTACCAATTATTAAATTATCCACAAGAAGTTATATCGATTATGGATCAAACAATTAAAGATTGTATGGTTTCTTTGGTTGTTGATAATAATTTAGATTTCGATTTAGATGAAATTGAAACAAAATTTTACAAAGTTAGACCATACAATGTGGAAACAGAAAAAGGTATGCGTGAATTAAATCCAAATGATATCGATAAGTTAATCAGTTTGAAAGGTTTGGTATTGAGATCCACTCCTGTTATTCCTGATATGAAAGTTGCATTCTTTAAATGTAACGTTTGTGATCATACTATGGCTGTTGAAATCGACAGAGGTGTTATTCAAGAACCATCAAGATGTGAACGTCTTGATTGTAATGAAGCAAATTCTTTATCTTTAATTCACAATAGATGTTCATTTGCTGATAAGCAAGTTATTAAATTACAAGAAACTCCAGATTTAGTTCCAGATGGGCAAACACCACATTCAGTATCACTGTGTGTTTATGATGAATTAGTCGATTCTTGTCGTGCGGGTGATAGAATTGAAGTAACAGGTACCTTTAGATCAATTCCTGTTAGAGCAAATTCAAGACAACGTGTTTTAAAATCATTATATAAAACTTATATCGATGTGGTTCATGTTAAAAAAGTTTCAGACAAAAGATTAGGTGTCGATACTTCCACTATTGAACAAGAATTGTTACAAAATAAATTAGATAATAATGAAATTCAAGAAGTAAGGCAAGTATCTGGTGCAGATGTAACAAAAATTAAACAAGTGGCTGAAAGAGAGGATTTATACGATTTATTATCTCATTCAATTGCTCCAAGTATTTATGAATTAGATGATGTTAAAAAGGGTATATTATTACAATTATTTGGTGGTACAAACAAGACCTTCAAAAAAGGTGGGAGATATAGAGGTGATATAAATATTTTATTATGTGGTGATCCTTCTACATCAAAGTCTCAAGTTCTTCAATATGTCCATAAAATTGCTCCTCGTGGTGTTTACACTTCTGGTAAGGGTTCATCTGCTGTTGGTTTAACTGCATACATTACAAGAGATGTTGATACAAAACAATTAGTTTTAGAGAGTGGTGCTTTGGTTTTATCTGATGGTGGTATTTGTTGTATTGATGAATTTGACAAGATGAGTGATTCTACCAGATCTGTCTTACATGAAGTTATGGAACAACAAACCATTTCTATTGCAAAAGCAGGTATCATTACAACATTAAATGCAAGAAGTTCTATTTTAGCCAGTGCTAATCCAATTGGTTCTCGTTATAATCCAAATTTACCTGTCACAGAAAATATAGATCTACCACCTCCATTACTATCAAGATTTGATTTGGTATACTTAGTCTTAGATAAAGTTGACGAAACTAATGATAGACAATTGGCTAAGCATTTGACAAGTTTATATCTTGAAGATAAACCAGATCATGTTTCAAAAGCTGATGTATTACCAGTTGAATTTTTAACGATGTATATTAATTATGCAAAAAAAAATATCCATCCAGTGATTACCGATTCAGCCAAGACCGAATTAGTAAGAGCATATGTCGGTATGAGAAAGATGGGTGATGATTCAAGATCTGACGAGAAAAGAATTACTGCCACTACTAGACAATTAGAAAGTATGATTCGTTTATCCGAAGCTCATGCAAAGATGAGATTATCTCAAGAAGTTGAGTTAGAAGATGTCGAGGAAGCAGTTAGATTGATTAAAACAGCTATCAAGGATTATGCTACTGATCCAAAAACTGGTAAGATCGATATGAATTTAGTTCAAACAGGTAAATCTGTCATCTCAAGAAAATTACAAGAAGATTTAGCCAGAGAGGTATTAAAAGTCTTGACAGAAAATTCATCGGACTCAATGACATTCAATACTTTGATCAAACAAATAAATGAACAGTCACAAGACAGAGTAGATGCTTCTGATATCTCAGAGACTCTATCTAGATTGCAACAAGAAGATAAAGTCATCGTTTTAGGTGAAGGTGTAAGGAGATCCATCCGTTTGAACAACCGTGTGTAATATTAACAAAAAGAAAAATAGTGTGTATATAATAACAATAATAATAAACCATTTCATTAATAGTTTTAACCGTGAATGCTCACAACTTTATCAGCTTTAGTTAACTTGAACTCATCTGATTCATCTTATTCTTATTGCCATTACATTTGATTGGCTAAAAGGCGTGTCCTTTTGAACGACAGCGTTAATTTTCTAATCTATCACCCTTTGGAAGTGAAAGATATTTCAAAATCTGACTATAATACCATGACAAGATCCTTGAATATAGATTTATTTTATTTAAAATAGGAGTTTATGAGGGAGAATAAGGCCATAGACGTCCAAGGAGATATATTATTACAACCATGTTGGGTAGAATTCAATCATTTACTAGTTGCTTAGCTTCCAAGACTAATATTTGGACAGGAAAGTCCATTTACTATGGAAAAGTCGGTTTGGAACTTTCCAAGCAAGTTTATTTAAAAGAAGGTTTACAACCACCAACTAGTATACAATTCAAGCAAGTTTATTCTGATTTGTACAAGAAATCGTTACATTACCTAAAGAACCCGGAACAATTAGTTAACTGTGCTAAAAATTTACAAAAAAAAGATGCTATTACATATGGTGCATTAGGTATCCAAATTCTAGGTTTTTACTCAATTGGTGAAGCCGTTGGTAGAAGAAAATTAGTAGGCTACAACAATTATTCTTCTCATCATTAGAATAAACTAAATTAAATTAAAATTGAGGCTAGATTTCCTCAATTCATTTATATTCATTGAACATATTTATCACTTCACTTTCACAAAAACAAAAAAAAATATATCCTTCTATATTCCTCTTTCTGATGCAAATATACTATTAACATGTTTCGCTTTTTTAACAAGTAGAAGCAATCAAACCAACTATACTGTATAAACAACAATCCTATTAGGATAAATATCTAATATTTAATAAGTCTAAGAAAAAAGCAAAAAACAGAAAAATATTTCAACAACATTATATTGTGTCTGTTATTATATCCATGTATAAAAAAAATTAAATTAAATAGATAGATTAATAATATATATTAGTTATTTTCATGCAGTCCCATCATCTTCAACAGATTGCTCTTCCATATGCTTTCTCTTTTTGGAAGCTTTGATCATATCTTGTTTACGTCTTTTCTTTAGTTTATCACTTTTTGGAACAGTACTAATTTGTTTTCTTTCAACATGTGCTTTACCTCTCTTAATCAATTCCTTCTCCTTTTTGGTAATCTTAGCAATCTTGTCCATCCATCCTGATATTTCAACACCACTTTGTTTCATCACATTAATGATAGGTTTAATAGAAATAGAATCTTCTTTTGTATAAAATGTAACAGCTTTACCTGAACGGCCACCTCTACCAGTTCTACCGATTCTGTGAACGTAGGCTTGTGCAGTTCTTGGAACATCGTAATTTATAACTAGATTAACACCTTTAAAATCAACACCACGAGCTAAAACATCTGTAGTAATTAAACACCACAGATCACCACTCTTAAATCTTTCGATAATTTTATTTCTTTGTATTTGAGTTCTTTCTGCATGAATGACATCTACATTTATTCTATCATACATCATTTCATGGTATAAAGCTTTTGCTCTTGTAATAGATTCTAAGAAAATAATAACAGGTGGTTTAAATTCACTATCTAAAATTAGTTGTTTAATAGCCAGTAGTTTACCTTCTTCATTACCACAAAAAACTAGTTTTTGTTCAATATTTGAATTAGCAGCTTCTTTATGACCAATAATTACTCTTACTGGGTCCATCATAATAGTGTTTGCAATTTCTTCAACATTGGAAGGAATAGTAGCAGAAAACATAGCTTTACGTAAACTAGCATGACTACATGAACTTAAAATATCATCTGTTTGTTCAATGAAAGTTTTGTCAAATAATTTATCAGCTTCATCGAATATTAAATGTTTCACTTGGGATAAATCAAGAGCTTCATTCTTAACAACATCGATTAATCTTAATGGAGTAGAAACTATAATATCATATTTTTTATCACTGATGACTTTATTTTTCAACTTTGCACTCAATGATTTGGACAATAATGCTACTTGTAATGGTCTTTTTTTATCTAAAAATAACTTACTTGATAGTTTGGCACATTCTAAGAAGATTTGGTTTGCTAATTCTTTTGTTGGTGAAATGATCAACCCTTTTAACCCTTGTGTATCTCTATCGTTTATAATTTGTTGTATTAATGGAATTAAAAAAGCTAATGTTTTACCAGAACCTGTTGGTGCACAAGCTAACATATCACGTCCTTGTAATGCTAATGTAATACCTTCACATTGGATAGGCGTTGGCTCTGTGAAATGGTTGTTAACTAAATTGTTTAAAAGACGTTTATCAAACGAGAAACGAGTGATCAGATCTTCGAAAGAACCAATCGGTAATGGTACATCTTCACCAGTGATATTCCCTTTATATGATTTACGTAAAGCATTTGCCTCTTCGATATTGGTAATTATTGGTTCTACGACAACATCGTCGACTATTTGTTCTTCCTCTTCAATTTTCTCCTCTTCTTCCTTCTTTTCCTCCTTATCATTCTCTACTTTATTAATTATTCTCTTATTACGGAAAAAATCTAGTTCTCGAGTGATATGAATGTCATCTTGTTTCTTGTCTTCTTTAGCAGAATTTCCCATCATACTAAAATCAGCAGACTTCCCATCTTTATTACTTGGTTTCTTAACGTTGGCACCTCTAGTCAAAACTCTAAAGATATCCATGATGCTATTATTATTACTATACGAACTACTGATGTGTTCCCTGTATAACTTAGTCAACAAATGAAGTTTAATCCAACTAACTTTTAATCCTAAATAATCATCAGATTCTTTTTATATATCATCTCATCTCATCTCATCGCATTAATTTTTCATTAAAAAAAAAATTTTCAATGATGTCCGGCACCAGGGTTTTAATTGTGTTTACATAGTTAAGGACAAACCGGACACAAATATTAAAATGGATAATACCGATTTAGGTAACAAAGAAGAAGAAGTTTCATTACTGATTCATTTATTATACAGTTTATATAAGATGGGTACATGTAGTTGACCATATATTGATTGGTTACTTAGTTAGGTTGTTTCCAACTGTGTATTCTTTCACTTTTTGATGTAGTTCAGCTACTTTTTCAGCAGTATCCATGAACAATTTGAATTCTTCAATTACTGTAGAGACTAGAGCATTTAATCCCGTTTTCATAGCATACAGGTTGGAAACATCAGTTGAGTTGTTGTACATATGAGCAGCTGTATTGGAACCAAACAAATCGGTGTTGATACCATTGACTGTACTTTCTATATCGGATAGTACTTTAAAGTAATCATCTAATTTTGTTTGGTACATTTGAATCTTTTGTTGAAAGAACTTATCTAATTCGATAGAAAATAGCTTACTATCAGGAGTCAACATCTGTTGAAATAAAATTGCGAATTGTTGAGTATGAGTGATATTTTGATCTGTGGTATCTTTTACAGTTGCAATTTTTCGTAGATCGTGTGATAACGATTGTTTTGTAATTGTTTGATTCTTATTTAAATATGTCAAATCTCTTGGAATGGATTGAATTAAGTTCATATGTTCTTCACAATCAGCTTTCAAATGTTGAGAAATTTGTACTTGTCTTTGTATATATTGATCTAATTGTTCCACTTCTTGACGTAATTGTGGTGGTAGATCGATAATTTTAGTCATTGGAGTAATCGGGAGTTGAGATATACTTTGTAAACTAGATTGTTGAGAAGCAATCGCAGTGTTTGCAGTGTTAAGGCCACCACCAAATAAACCACCAGTATTACCACCACCCATCACACTTCTATTCGAACCAAATAACCCTGTAGAAGCTTCAGAATTGCCAAACAATGATGATGTTGTAGTACCGGCAGTAGTTGGTGGTTTATTACCAAACATACCAGTACTACCACTACCACCAAATAATCCACCAGTAGTAGTAGTAGCTGCAGGTTTTGCAGCGCCAAATAATCCACCACCACTTTGAGCAGTGCTTGGATTTGTGTTACCAAATAAACCCCCCGTTGGAGCAGTACTGCTTGTATTACTACCAAACAATCCACCGCTTTGTGTATTAGTATTTGTATTACCGAATAAACCACCAGTAGTGGTACCAGTATTAGAAGCTGTATTACCAAACAACCCACCTGCAGGTGCTGGTGCAGCACCTGCATTAGCATTGGTGTTTGTATTACCAAAACTGAATCCAGTGGAAGCACCAGTATTTGTATTTGTATTAGCATTGGTATTTGTATTTCCAAATGAAAATCCAGTGTTACCACCTGCGGCAGCTGGTGCCCCCCCTGCAGTTCCTGTGGAAGGCGCACCAAACGAACTAGATTTACCGAAATTAAACATTATTCGATAGTATATGCGCTATAATTGATATGCTAAGGTCTTTGCACACAACAACAACTATTAATACAAAACTGTTTTAATAAAATATCCATCGAATAAAAATGATATTGGCTCTTTTAAATGTAGTTTGTTTGATCAAAAAAATAATTTTCCAACTAAGAAAACGGTCACGTGCGTGCAATTAATACTATGTAACCGGGTTTATGAAGTAAATTAAGAAGCATTTTGCATAGCATTAGCACACCATCTAGCTCCATATTATCATTACTATCAATTGTTTCTCTGTTTCCCTCTCCTTTCTCATTTCTCTAACACTCCCAGAGCATAAAACCGTCTTCTCACTATCTGATAAAGGCAGTTTTCCCAAGAAACACAGTATTATTTCCAGGTTTGTTTTTACATAATAACTAGTAACTACTCTTAAACAATCACTAGTACATCTTATAACACACTCAATATTCACTACCGCTCTGTTCTTGTAGTAGTTGGTAAATGAGTATCATTGGTATACTTTCTAGTATAACTACCACCCGTGGGTAATGATACGGTTCAGGCTCGGAACAGAGAACAACCACTTGAACCACTTGAACCCACATCAATAACCATTTATAAAGCACTTGTACTATGCAGGGATCTTATTTATTGATGTGCTGGTGTGCTAATAAGAGCGTGTCGAGAGAGGTGGTCGATAAACAGAACCAGTGATCAAGAAACAAATATGGTTAAGGCAAGATGTACTTTTGCAAATTGCAATAGCATGGTTATTACAGTGGATGAATCAAATATCATAAATATCGGTGAAGGTGTGTACGACCAGTACAAATTGATGCAGAAAGTGGACAACACTGCTACCACGTACGGTCGTTTCCTTGTAGTCAACGATGTATGGGATTTCGATAATATCGGTGTTTCAAAAGATATACCTGCATCAATAGATGAAGAATTTGAATTCGAACAAAATGATGAGAAATGGTTAATCACAAAATGTATCAAATACCTGATATGCGCAGACTGTGATAAAGGTCCAATTGGGATGGTATGTACAGTAAACAATATAAATGACCCAAGTGTATCAAAGACTCTACATCTACTAAGTTTGCACAGTGTCAACCAGGAATAATTCCCCTATCCCCCTCCCACTCCCACTCCCCCTATATATACACACATATACATATACATATACATATACATATACATATACATATAGCACATACATACAGAATCAACACCGTCTATTCTATCTATTACCCACTACTACCTGGTTTCACCCACCCACCGTATTACTTCTCTCTCTGCTAATATTTACCCTCCCGCCACACAGGCCATCGCACAGAAAATTTTTCAGAGCTCATCGCATCAAATTTTCACCAGATGGAATTTTATTATATAAGAAACACTAGTGATAGAAGTATTAAATAGTTGTCGTTTGTATCTTATCTTGTGGGAATACCATAGAGTGTATCGATCATATCGAGAATATATTCATTTAACATTTATTCGTTCCAATATGGCTACTAGAACTCAATTTGAAAACTCAAATGAAATCGGTGTTTTTTCTAAATTAACCAATACATATTGTTTAGTTGCGTTAGGTGGTTCAGAAAACTTTTATTCAGCTTTTGAAGCTGAATTAGGTGATGCTATTCCTATTGCACACACCACTATTGCTGGTACTAGAATCATTGGTAGAATGACTGCTGGTAACCGTAGAGGTTTATTAGTTCCAACACAAACTACTGATCAAGAATTACAACATTTAAGAAACAGTTTACCAGATTCTGTTAAGATTCAAAGAGTAGAAGAAAGATTATCTGCTTTAGGTAACGTCATCTGTTGTAACGATTACGTTGCTTTAGTACATCCAGATATTGACAGAGAAACTGAAGAATTAATAAGTGATATATTAGGTGTCGAAGTTTTCAGACAAACTATCTCTGGTAATATTCTTGTAGGTTCATATTGTGCATTAAGTAATCAAGGTGGTTTGGTCCATCCACAAACAAGCATTCAAGACCAAGAAGAATTATCTTCTTTGTTACAAGTTCCATTAGTTGCAGGTACCGTTAATCGTGGTAGTGCTGTTGTTGGTGCTGGTATGGTTGTTAATGATTATTTAGCAGTTACCGGTTTGGATACTACAGCTCCTGAATTAAGTGTTATTGAAAGTATCTTCAGATTACAAGATGCTCAACCAGATGCTATCTCTGGTAACTTACGTGATACTTTAATTGAAACTTATTCTTAAGTTTAAATTGTTAGCGTTTTATCAACTATTTAATTGTATAGCTTTTTTGGGTATTTTGGCATATAAAATATGTATTGTATATGTATAAAGATCAGTTTAGATTTTCATTTATATTGTATGTCTTTTTCTTTGTTCTTGATATATAGTTTAGATTCCTTGCTTACTAATAGAATACAGGTAAGCAGTACATGACTCTAAGTGGGTAAAATTGGTACTAAAAGTGCATATATACAAACTAAAAATTACTATTACCAAGATATAGAACAACAGATTGCAAATGACCACAAAATACTAGATTATGAGTTTTGTCATATCCTTTTAACTGCAATCCTCGTTCCTTCCACACATTCTAGAACTGCAACCATGCAATTCTGGTGGTAGTTAACAGGTTAAAACTGTCAGTAAACTAACTACCAGTTCATATTCTTCAAAGCAATGTACTTCTTATCCATCCCAAGTGCTTTCAATGGTCCTAGATCTATCAATTAACAGTATACATTAGCACTTTTAAGCAAGCCATCTTCTGCCCTACAAAACGTTCTTTATTTTCCTTAAAAAACATCCAAGAAATGGGAGTTTGGCCGAGTGGTCTAAGGCGTCAGATTTAGGTAGCTTCCTTTCAAGGAAGGTAATAAACATTCTGATATCTTCGGATGCAAGGGTTCGAACCCCTTAGCTCTCATATTTTTTTTATTTTTTGATTGTTTGTATATTAATCCAAATGTACTTATACCATATATATGTATATATGTGAAATATATTTATGTTGTTGGTTGCATGCACTCTTGCATTACTCGTATTACTGCTTCAGTATCTCTTACTAAGGTAGGGCACAGTTCTCTCATTTGGGAGATGTCGATTTTTGTAGTACTGTCATCTTCATTTTTGAGTATGTGTTTTTGGTATGCAGTGTTAAACTCTGGCGGTAAAAACCTTTCGTATACATAGTTTTCCAATTGTCTTTTAATATTTTGATTCGGAAATTTAGGTACATACTCTCTATAAATGTGATCTCTTATTATATCTTTTTTGTATTCTTCATTAAGACATCTTCTAAATATATGTTTTCTTTTAAAATGTTGGTTCCCTATAAACTTGTATTCCCAGTTAGATCTATCTAGTTCACATACTTCTTCTATTAGAGCTTCAAGTATATCAGGAGTTTGTTTTTTACTGAAAAATATTTGTAACCAATACGATTTGGCCTCCTGTTTCATTATATATTTGAACATTAACAGTCGTTGATAGTTTCTGAATGTCATCCCATCACAATTAAATTTCTTGACTGGTCTTAACCATGATGGAATGCGACTATTAAGTTGTTTAGATAATTTTTTAACTTTAGCTTGCATTTCATAAAGCTGGAGAAACTCCATATCTTTTAATGGGAAAAATTCCTTACACATATCATTGCATATATTAGGAATATGATGTTTTATTGTTATTAACTGTATTTTATTTGAAATGACTGGTTTCAAAGTTTCTTGGTTCTTAAATTGTCTCCATATATCAATAAGATTCTTAATTATCCTATAATTTAATTTAATCAGTTCTTTTTTTTTAATTTGAAAGCATTTGCTGTTCAACTGTTGATGTTTTTTACTATGTTCTTCTTCCACTCTTTTAAGTGCATCACTTCTTTGAATAATAGATTCTACAACAAATGCCGCCTGTGGATTTTTGCATTTTAGAGTTGATGGTTTTCCTATAATTTCTTCACTAAATTTTTTTTCATAATAGCAATTTGAAGAATATTGAAAAGAAACGACCTTCACACAATCAGATCCACTTGTAATTGTATTACCAAGTTTCAATACATCATTATTATTATCAGATATATTATTTTGTCTAGTAAATATATCAACCAGATATCCACAATGGTTTCCAAAACTTATCAGTTCTAATTGTGATCGTAAATTTAATGAACCTATTTTCATAGTAGTTTGAATTTCAGAAGTATGACAAATTAAACAGCTACTCATATTAACAAAAATCACAAGCAAAAAACCCAATCAAACTATTTAGCAATTTATTGACACATTTATATATATATATATATATAGTTCAAACTCTAAACACAATTATTAATGTACATAACATATGATTCGTTATTTTAAGATCACAAGGTTTATCTATAGTAAATGTGACACAAATGTATCTGGAGATAGAGCAATGTATAACAAAAGTGCGGTAAGTTATGGATAGTATGGAGTATCAATGGATATTTTATACAGTATTTTTGCACATGTATAGTGTTATTGTGAATTGAATTGATGTATATAAAATAGTTTCTGTTGAATATTTAGTAGTATTAAGAAAAAAAATTTAAAAAAAATAATTAGCCCTGTAGGGGGCTCGAACCCCTAACCTTGTGATTAAGAGTCACACGCGCTACCGATTGCGCCAACAAGGCTATAAAATTGTATGACACAAAAATTGAAATTTAAAACCAACCTTTTAGAGTCTATCACCTGACTGAATTTCAAAATAATTAATATTCATTTGCCAATAAAATACCAAATTTTAACCCATTTTTCTTTCTAGAATACCAATAGTTATACAAGTAAACTCAAATATCACTCCTATAGTCCCAGAATCCACTTAATATTACCAATTCTCCTAATATTTGTTCATGTTGCAACTTTACTTCGACAGTACAGTTAACATATCACGTCAAACGATGTGTGAATATTTGTGCTTACAAAAGTTCTTTAATAAAAATTTTTCATTTCATCTCATCTCATCTCATCTCATCGCAAACATATTGCTAATCAATATACTGTTTTTTTAATAGATTAAGTATATTAAATTCATATAATTTATTTCATTATTCAACTCAATTATCTTAAGCTAATACCCCAACGACAACATCAGGTTCTGGTAGTTCTATAAGCATGAGTACAATTATAAAACCACCGACTAGTACAAGAACTGCCCAGTTCCATACTCTGGAAAGAGAGTCTC